>JAIUND010000629.1:0-60329 GCA_034699125.1 Gisinianus flammeolus
GTTACAAAGTGGGCGGTAAGCCAAATTCCCAATTCCAAAAAAAAACGGTACATTTCAGAGAGAGAAAGAAAAAATGATGATGAAGGAAAAAATGGGGGGAGAAATTGTGTGATCTTGTTGGAATCTTTTACCGATACAGAATCCCGAATGTAGCAGTTTTAGGGAAGCATTAGTAGTAGTAGTAGTAGTACATAGTAGTATTCTGGTTCATTACAGTGGAATCAAGCTCTCGCAACTTTACTCATAAACACAATTACAGTTTTTTTCATGTGTGTATGTATCTTATATATATATATTTGTGTGTGTGTGTGTGTGTTTGAGATTGTGGGGGATTGAGACTCATTGTGAGACTGCTGTGGTGGATGCGAGTAGGAAATGTGTAGCTGGATCCGAGCGGGAAATTAACTCAATTATTTTTCCGGCAACCACCGATGATTGATGCAAACTTCCGATCTAATGAGATGGAAATCAGAGAGCGTAGATTTTCTTACTCGGTTCAATCTCGACAATCTCTCTCTCTCTCTCTCTCACACACACACACAACTTTCACACTGTTTATGCATCCATCTTGACTGTGATTTATGTACATTTCACTGTATCCACATCTGCTCCTTCCAATTTCTTCAACACAACACCACTTTTCATCTTTTCTTCCATTCCAATTCTATTCCATTGCTACTTTAACTCTGTCGCTCTCTCTCTCTCTCTCACTTTCTCCATCCATTTAAAAGCGATTCTATTACTTCACTTTCATATCAAAAAAACTTAATTATTTTTATGGTTCCGCCCGAGATTATCTTTTTTTCCCCTTTCACTTTTCATTTTAAATGACACATTTTTAATTAATTCAATTTACCTACCGTTCATTCATTTATTCACTTACATCAAAGATCCTTCCAAATAATTTAAAACAATCTAATTACACACCTACTGTAATTTTTTTTGTATTCTTTTACAAATTCTGAAAATATTCCCCAAAGTCGTTTTCTACCCCTTTCTCTCGCTTTCTCTCTTTTGTCTCGACTGATTGAAATGAATGAGTTTTCATTTAGGGGAATGTTGATGGATACAAAGATTGAGATGACTTGTTTGGCTGTAGAGCGAGAAGGGAAGGGAGAGGATAATTTATAGTTTGGATTTAGATTTAGATTGGTGGGATTAGAGAGAGAGAGGGGGGGATTGAATACACGTGTGTTCACGAAGCGTTTGCACGTAGGCTGAAGAGACTTGTAAAGGAGATGGAGGAGAAGAACAACAACAAAACTCTAATTGGAGGTGATGAAAGGGAGAGAGCGAAGGAAGGAATGGGGGGAGGGGGCAAAGGAATTTGTTATGAGATTTGGCTAGTTGTATTGGAGATACATACAGGGAACAAGGAATACCGTAAATGAAGTTGGTTCGTGCAGGAGATGAGAAAGATAAGGAAAACACTAGGAATTTATGGCTACTAATCTGTTGCTGACTAAATTCACAAGTCTCCTTCCCTCCCTCCCTCTCTCTCTCTCCCTTTAGTTTCCAGTCAAATATTGTGGTGAGGTAGGAAAAGACAGAAGAAGAAAGTTTTCCGATATTGAATCAGCTCCTGTTACTGCTATAGCCACGTAGGAGCGGAAGAATAAGTCCATTAGCTTGTTCCTATTGAGCTTGCAGGAGGTAGAGGCCAGGTGAGATAGACAACAAGAACAGAGGAAGTGACGTGAGCTTTCTTCTTCTTCTTTTCCTTATCTGATGTAAAGATATCGTAGAAATGTGTGTGAGAGAGAGTTTAAGAACGGGAGGACATAAATTATATTCGAGGCTAATAAGGAAACAGATGTAAGAGGATTTGTAATTTGTAACTTTTCATCGATCCACACGCATCCGTCTTCGACTCACTTTCACTTTCACTTTCGCTTTCGCTTTCGCTTTCACTTCACACTCACACAATGACGATCCACAGTGAAAACTTCTGGTCCGCACCATCTCAAACTTTCCGCTTATCTTTTTCCTCATGACTTCTGATTCTTTTTGATATTCAACTCCAGACATATCTACTATCTACATATGATAATATGTGTTGTGAATGTGTACAAACAGGCCTTGTCATTTACGTGTACAGCAGTTGGGATCGACAGTTAAATCCATATCAGATTTATGTTCATCCATATGCATGACTTTCGGTCTACGTTCCTCATGGTTGTACATGTAGCTACAATATTTGTATTTGTATTTGTTCCCCTGCAATATTCCCCATCTCGGATCTTCAACTGTCGCTACATTTTGACAAAGCCAGATGCTCTAACACATTTCATTTGAATTTGGTTTTGGATTTCCTTCATCCCTTCTCTTTCTCTCTTTCTCTCTCTCTCTGACTCTAAGTGTAAGCCCTTAAAAGGAAAGGATACGATACAAACTACCAGGCGGTATGGAATCGACTTGATTCTATTCTAGTCTGCTTATTTGCTTGCTTGCCAATGCCAACGACGACCAGCGACAGTTGGAGTTTCCATACTAGAAACTACTCGGATAATAATGGCAGTCATAAATGAAATACATTACGAGTTTTAGTACTACTTGACACCTTAACAGCATTTCTTCGTAACCATCCCAACTTTTGAAATGAGCTCAGCCTTATGGAAACTGAAAGGATTTCCTCCATTTACATAAAGAATTTACCGATATTTTCTTTCTTTTTACAAATTTTATATATATATATATGTATACCTAAGTATTTACCGATTGCCTCAATCGTCCATTTCGGATATGAAAAGTAACTTGGGTCGAACTTTGGTCAGATGGTGAGATCAAAGTAAAAGTAAAAGTACAAAAGTAAAAATACAAAAGTAAATGTAGATGAGTGGATGGATGAATGGACGGGGTTAATGTAAAATGTAATGGGGGAAATGAACATGTGTGGAATTAAAAGACATGCGGACTTGAGGTCTCTCTGGTAGATTTGTTAAGGTATAAGGAAAGGGAGGAGGGAAAGTTGTCCATGTATGGGAAAGTGGATCAAGAAGAAGAAGAAGAAGATGAAAAAGAAGAAGGGAATCAATGTTTGATTAGGTTCATTAGTGACGCGGATATATTGTCCGGGTTCAATTGGATTGTGTGAGAGGATGAAATTGAAGGATGAAGTAGACATTAAGGCGATTTTCCCTGTGTCTATCACTGTGTGTTACAGAGGGCTCTTCCAAGAGCTTTTTCTAAATTCTCTACTGATGCGCGTTCCTCTTGCGACAAGGACAAGAGTGGCATTCAGACTCTGGATTCATTTCAGTCTCTCCATTCGATTAGCCATCCATATAAGTGTGTGTGTGTGTGTGTATGTGTGTGTATGTGTGTGTCTGTGGAGGGAAAAGATACTGAGCTGGATCGTCTAATGGAAAAGTTGAGGGAATTTTCAAATTACACTGTATGTCAAGGCTCTCTCTCTCTCTTTCCTCCTTCTACTTTCTTATATGTACAGAAAGTACAGATAGTCATTGCATGGTATGGTATGGCTTTTGGATTTGAACTGGGTCGCAGAGAGGCAGTCGTTAAGAATGCTCAAGAGCTGAGGTTCTCTCTCTCTCTCTATCTCTCAAGTCAATGGCCCAATCCTTTTCTTTTCCACCTTCGTCAGACTTTTCATACTTTCAGGCTTCCAGACTTTCTCCACAGAGATTTCTACTTTCCTCCTTTCTTTCCCCCTTTTTTTCCATAGCAAGTTGATTTCTTCTTTTTTTTTCTTCCTTGACTCAACTTCCTAAGCCATATTATATTGGAGATGGAGTGCAGAGTCAAGTCTTCATACTTCTATTTGTATTCTCTTCCATGTTCTTGTTCTTGTTGGAGAAAGAGAGGAAAGCTTGTTTGTCGTATTTAAGAAATTTCTCATACGTATTATGTATTACATATATCTACTACACATTACACACTCTGGCTCATGGATGGAAAGTACATATAGAGCCGTTTTGGATGAGAGAGAGAGAGAGAGAAAGAGCATTACATAAAATGTATTTCCTAAAAAAAACAGGGTCTGAGAGACACATAAGAAGCTTTCATTAATCATGTTAACCGATATAATATGAGTCAGGACAGGAACTTTGGAGAGGGCCGTCTTATGTCTCGCATAATGGATGCGAGTGTTCTCCATGGAATTGTTCGGTTCCTTCACAAACACACACAAACACATACCTTACATACATTTATACATATTTTAATATGGAGGATCTTTGTCAAGCATTCCCTCTGACTTTTCCTCGGAAACTCAACTCAAAACTCAAACAATCTCTCAATATATCAATGGGGGAGCTTCCGCCTTCCTCAGCTTCTTGTCTTTAAATTTAATTATTCACATACGCACGCATTTTCTTCCCTCCCCAACCAAAAAAGCCTCTTTAAATCTACATAAATTATGAGTGAAGGAGAGAGCGCGCGAGCACTGTGGGGACTCTTTCCCAGCACACAATCCACATTTTCTTTAATTTGAATTCAACTCCCAACAAACAAATTCCATAATTTCTATCGTAATTTCCCCCCTTTATTGCAGTATTGTTATAGAAAATGAACTAATGAGAAGACAAAGTATCCAATTAAGAATTGAGGATTGAGGGTTGTTCCCTCAAAAACTTCTTTGCTGATTGTCAGTTTGTTACTGTTGTGGTTATTGTTGTTGTTGTTTGTAATAATAATTAAATTTGTCTATTATCGTGTATTTCCTTTTTTTTCTTTTTTTTCTATGGGACTTTGGAATTTCCAACTACTTTTTTCAACTTGGAACGACGATTGGGGGGGGATCAAAAAAACTGAATAAAAATAATAAAATGGGGGAATAAAAGGAGCGTGAGGATTTGGGAAATTGGGAAAGTTACTAGAAGATTGGACCAAGAGGGAAAAGAGAGAGAAGATGGCATGGATTCGAATTGGAATGAATTCTAACAAGTTAGTCTCGAGGATTTTCCTCACGTTGGCAGCTCTGGCACTTGGATTCATCCCCATTGGAATTCATGGGAATCCAGATGCCAAACGACTCTACGATGACCTCCTCAGCAACTACAACCGGTGAGCAAACACACACACACACACACGAACACACGCGCCCAAGCACACTTAACTCCAAGATCTAATTTTCTCCTAACACAAACACACTACACTAAAACTATATACACATTTCTTTTTTCTCTTTCTCTTTTCCGTTTTTTCTCCTTTCTCATTTTTGTTTCTGGTGAGTTCTTCCAGTGGTTGAAGTTTGAACTTAAATTTTTTGACATGTCTGTAGGCTGATTCGACCCGTGGGCAACAACTCGGATAGACTGACCGTCAAACTGGGTCTTAAATTGTCACAGCTCATCGATGTGGTAAAGAACTTCTTTTGTCGTCATTTCCAAATATATTTCTTCGCAGTTTCCCACAGGGGATGGAATTTACCTAGTAAGGAAATGGGGGAAAAAAATTCAAATCCCTTTTCATACAGTTTTCCTTTCTTTGTCTTTTCTTATCCTTTCCCCATCCTTTGACTAAATAAACCATAATAAAATATATATTTCCTTTTACATACAATATGTACAGAGCATGACAATTCTCCATACATGGAGAATTTTACATTAGGGAAATTCAAAGTCAAAAATTCAAGGAAGAGAAAAGGAAATGAAGAAAATACGTACGCAGAATAAGAAGAAGAATCTCTGAGAGATGGAAAGTTAAAAGGGAGCGAGAGTCAGAGCGTATTGTTTGGACGTTCGATTAGATGAAAACTCTTTGAACTATAATTTAACATTCAGAAACCTTTAGAAGTTCAAACATGACATTAAATTACAGATAGAAAAATAAGGAATCCCATTAAATGGGCTCTACCATCTCCAGTATAATAAAAAGTCTCTCTCTTTCTATCTTTCTCTGCGCGCCCCACTTTCTCTACATTCTACCTTCTACATTTCTATATATTCCATGAATTGAAATAGTCTCGGAACACAAACACACACAGGCAGAACCACAAAGGTAGAAAATGTAACAGCGCATTTCATTTACATGGTATTTTGGTAGAGGTTTTTGGGGAAATCGGGGAGGAGGGGGGCGAATGTCACTTGATTCTATATCTCTCTGTGAACTCCCCCTGTACGATTTCATCCTCTTAAAACCATACTCAATGATTCATGAGGTAGAATTCAGTGGAATTTCAGAGAAAATGGAGAAGGTAAACTCTCGAGTTGATATAACAGACGCCAAATTCATTCAAAGAGAAAATAAGTCCGCCTTCTTTTTCACCCAACCAATTTCAATTCCATGGCATGGCACGGAATTGAATTGCACATGGAAATAAGGTGCGACTTTCTCTCGTCCATGTCTGTCTGTGTCTCTTGGATGTCCTTGGGCTAATAGGGAATGAGTTGGAGAGTTTGTGTTTGTGGTGTGAGGAAGAAGTACAGTAGAGGAAGAAGAGAACATGAAATGAACCGACTTTACCTTCATTTTAATCATAACTAATGACCAGCATGTTTCAATGTCTCGAGTGCTCACTTTAGAAATTTATATGGTGGAGCACTCAACAGCATGGGAGGGGGGAGGAGTGTCAAATGAGGAAGTGAACTTGTCTCATTCTCAATTCTACTCGGGCGGCTATTACTGTCACTCACTGATTGTGAGTATCCCCGAGTAGTCAGTCGAAGTGAGTTTGTACCACTATCTGTGATTCCCGTCGTCTGAACAAGAACAGAACAATCTCAAATCTCAACCTTGAGTCACTCTCTATACATACTCTCGACATATTTACTACTTAGTTGAGTGAAGTGGAGTGGAGTGGAGCGGAGTTGGAGTCATTTATCTGCACTGTAGTCTCACGTTGAATTGTTCATTATTCATTATCCTCCAAAACTTGTCTCATTTGAATCCCTAATTACATTCCCAAATTGTACAGTATATATTTTGACTGATTTCCAAATTCAACTCCCAAACTCTAAACTCTAAACTCCAAACCCCAAATTCCATGCAGTCCATGCATTTGAAGGTTTGAAAAGGGAAAAAGGGGAATAATCCGCTATTTTAAAAGCAATTGCGATTGAAATTTCTCTATATATATTCATTCAACTTCGAACTTGAAATGAGCTCCATGGGCAATACAGATATCGATATCGAATAGACTCAATTTATTATGGATGCACAAGGACGAGAGAGAGAGCGAGAGAGAGAGATTGAGAGTGGAGTGACTTGTTGTTGTTAAGTAGAATTAAGTAGTCAGAGTCTGTAGGGATGTGAGAGAGATAGAAAGAGAGAGAGACGCATGTGAATGGATTGTATGTATGAAAAGTGAGCGTATTGTATGGGCACACATGAATTATAGAGAAAGTTCAAATCTTGTAATATTTCTTCACAACATGTTTGCTGTATACACAGTATGTACACAGGAGGAGTAGTCAGCACTGTATTCGTGTGTGTGTGTGTGTGGTTGTGGTTGTGCACGTCAAGTATTGTGATTGTGACTTGCGTGAGTGTGGTAGAGAAAAGAAACCAATAAGGTGAATGAAGGAGAGGAAGGAAAAAGATAGAAAGTGGGATAAGTTTGCTGAGGAGCAAATGGAGCAAATACTTTGCCCTCTGGCTCCCACTTTTTCTCTCCTTCTTCTCTTTCGTCTTGGTCTTCTCTCCACTTACTCATTCAACAACCCACGTTCTATCTCGTCCCTGTCTACTTGTTCCATATATACTTCTACTTCTATACCTCGACTCCTTTTTTTCCCCACTTGTACGTCTCCTCACACCGTCTTATCTCCCTTCCCCATTCCCCTCTATTCCTCATCCTTTCCCTTTTCCCCTGCAACCTCAACATCAACTTCAACTCCAAAACTACAAAACTACAAAACTCCAAAACTCCAAAACTAAAAAAAAAAACTCTAAAACTCTCAGAGTATCATGATCATAATCCATGGAATTCAACATCCCTCACTTCCAAACGCTCTTCTGAGATTCCATAATTTATTTATGTACATTGGATCATCTCTAAAGCGGCTTAATCATTGTTTCAAACTTTTGCTCCACACACAACTTATAATTGCACACACATTTCTCGCGTGTTCTCTCCAAACACAGACAAATAACGTCGTTTTTCTGTTGAAAATACAGATAAAATTGCACATTCTGTTAGGAAATAAAGTAGAGTTTAGGAAAAAAGATGAGGACTCAGATTTGGGGTTTGAATTTGAATGTGACTGAAGCCAGAAAGAGAGAGAGAGACAGGAGACGAGATAAGTCATAAAAGACAAGGACAGAGAGCGAGAGCAAGTTGGTCCTTGGTTCTCCGTGAAGCGGAAGGAATTTTGGCTATAGATTTTGACGTATGTAGCTGAACGAGAGCTTATTAGAAGACGGGAAGGTACGAGGATCTGTCGAGAGAGAGAAAGAAAGAGAGAGAAAGAAAGAGAGAGAAAGTGAGGTGTTGCCAAGCATTTTCAATGCAAATTGTGTATGCTGGCTGCATTCCCTCCTTTCTCGCTCCTTCCTTCTCGTCTGTACACTTTGGAGTTTGAAGAGCAATGCCGTCATTTCTCATTCTCGTACACATTGTGTATGCACACTGAATTCCATTCATATAGTCAGCCGCCAACCTCCCAATTCCTCTCTTCAGATTTCCTGAAGAAGAAAAACTGAAATTTTTTAATTTATTTTCTGTAACAAAATGGCCGACGCGACATGAAATTGTATTCGGGATGTGACAGAAAATCCGTAATTGAATGTGTAAAAGGAAGGAATATGTAATACTTAAATAAGAGAAACGGCATATTGGCATATCAGTAGGATTCCAATGGGCATTTTGTCTTGTGTCTAGACTTAATGAAAGAGAGAGAGAGAGAGCGAGAGAGAGAGAGAAAGAGATGGGAGTTAAAAGTAAATGGACAAATAGTGATGGAACTATATGGATGTGAATGTCACGGATACGTCAGTGGGAACAAAGTGATACAATGAATTATTGGAGACACGAATGACTGAAACCTTTAAGGAAGCATTACGTGCAGGGAATCATGGAAAAGATACACACTGTTAAACAAACTACATAGAGAGACAGCGAATGAGAGAGAAGGAGAGAGAGAGAGCAAAAAAATGACTTTCCACCAGCTAGTAGCCAGTAAAACGTAAATAAATAATCCTCTCTCAGCTCACTGTCTATTCGTCGATGTCTCTCACCATTTCCCCACAACTTCTAGTCTCCACATTGATCAATATGTTTTATTCCACATTCAACTTGCATCCTTTTACACCATTTACCGTACTCTGTCCAATGAAACTCCAGCTCAAACCGAAACTAAAACTAAAACCGGTCCATCAAAAAACCGATAAAACGGACATTTCATCTAGAGAGATGAAAAAAAACAAACATGAACGTTTTTTTTAATGTTTTAACTGTAATAACTAAGGAAATTCATCGACGGGCATGTTCAAATTACGGTTGGTTTGTCTACATGTACATTGTACATCGTACAAAATTCCGATACTTTATCTCCACTTGAAGATCATCATAATAATTAGCAATTAGGTGTAGATAGTAGATATTTCATAGTTTATGACATGATATGACTCCACTTTCATTACCAGAGATGTTTGAGGAGTATCAAGTTGAACACAAAAGGATCAAGCGAATCCAATGTGTAAATAAGGAGAGGAAACCCAACCGAAATGTTTAATGAGAACACGGAGAGGGAGAGCGCCGAAAGCTCAAGTCGTGAATATTCCTGAACAACCTGATACGTGAGAAAGCTCAAGTATTTTCAAGTGGAGGAAGGAGATACACCAAAAATACACACACAGCAGCAGCAGTATACAGTCTACAAACTACAAACCACACACAAAGTACATATATACTCAGTACGAAATACGGAATACGAAGTAGGGGAAAGGGGAAAAAGGAATACATCCAACCAAGAGGAAATGTGGGAATATAAGCGGAAATAAAGTCATACAGTACAGATAGAGCTTATAAGGGAATATAAAAGAATCCACTGTGGAAAGTGAAAATAGAGGGAGAATATACAAGCGGAAAGAGTATCATGTTCGTTTTTTCCTCTTCGTCTTCGTCTTCTTCTTCTTCTTCTTCTTCTTGATATCCGCGAGTATACGAAGGAAACGTGGAAGTTGGAAGTGAAGGAGAGTAATATTACGCATGTCCACGGAATTGGTATTTATCATAAAAACTGGCAGTTTAGTAATGTAATAGCCTTTCCTATGCTCTATGCTCCTTCTTTCCTCTCTCCCCATACAAATGTATTATATGTACGTATCGTACGACCAAAAGCCTCTTCGTCTTCTTCTTCCTCTTCGTCTGTTTTTGTTTCCAACGGCCTCGGAACGTCTTAAGAAATCCTCGTACAATTCCCAATACATCACACATATATATATCGTATATATAGAAGGAGAAAGTGGGCTTTCTCTTTCTACTGTGTGGACTCGTGGTAGACTTATCGTAAGTTAAAATGTATCGCCTCATCCCTTTTCATTGGGATGCATAATACGAAATATGCATTTATACATATAGCTATAGAATAATCATATTATTATTAGTATTACTACTATGTTTCGTTCCAAGTGAGTTCACGTTGAGCTAAGCGTCTGAGTCATATAGTTGACTATTAGAATCCGCACATACACTTCCCCACATTTGCAATTCTCGCATACACATTCTCTATTCTTCATACTCGGTTCTCAGCATCAACGGAACAACAGCAACAGCAACAACAACAACAACGGACGGTTTTAGCTTGACTTTTGCTCTAGATTTAGCCTTGTAGATTAATCTACGGAGGACGCTTCTTTTTTTTTTTTATTTACTTGTTCACCATGGAAACGCCGTATGCCGTAAATTAAACGGCATACCCAAATTCTTCATTTTCTTTACACGCCCGACTCGACTGGCATCAACTTTATCTGTCTATGGATTTAAATAGACTTTACTTTCTCCTTTCTCTTCACACACTCGCTCGCAGTCTTTCCCTTTCCGCCTGTTTAGGGTTTAAACTTTGTTTTCTTTTTCTACAGTCAAACCGCTTTGAGTAATGAAAATGAAAAGAGAGAAATTCCAAGAGAAAGTCGGAGAAAGGTAAAAGTAAAAGTAATGGATTCAAGAATTGAATGTACAGAGTTTGAAATGTGGTTAGAAAGTGTAGAGAGTATAGACACGACTGACTTGCCCTGTCGGTTTGGTTGGTTGGTGAAAGGAAAGAAGGGAAATTCGGAGTGGTGAAGTGGATAAAAAAGAGAAGAAGAGAAAGTGTGGAAAATGCCAAATTCAAATGTGTGCTTGTGAAGTCCTCAGTGAAACTTAATTCATTCTCTTCGTATTCCTTTTTGAATTTGAGTTTGAGTTTGGATTTAGATTTCCAGTTGAAATCGAAGTCGGATCCGGAGATTCAGAATTGAAAGACGGAGCAAAAAAAAAGCATGAAGAGCAGATAGATAGTAGATGTATATGGAAAGGGAAAGCGATGGGGACGGGCATGTAAATGTCAGTTCATTTGACTCTGACTATAACTCCAACTTCAGCTTCAACTCTGTTTCAACTTGGAGAGAGGACAAACGATCTCAAGACCTCCACCATTTTCCAGCTTTTTCTCTCGCTCTCTCTTTCTCTGTCTCTCGCTCGCTCTCGCTCTCTCTCTTTCTCTTTGTGCTAAAGCAGACTCAAAGGATTCTCAATCCACACATATACACGCAACTATATATATGTACAATTACTCTGGGATACAAATGCGCTCGTTCCATACATTTTATTCTTCACTTCTCTCTGGATTCTTTACTTTACTTTCCATTCTGTACTTTTCCATGCTTTTCCCCAAAGTAAATAAACGGGGAGGGAGAAAGAAAGAAAGAAAGAAAGGAAAGGGAAAGGGAAAGTAAAGTAAAGAGTAAGCACAGAGAAGAGATAGAGAGAATCCATCCGTCGGTTTTTGTCATCCAAATGTACTCAGAGGGAGAGAAAGTCCAAGTCAAAGTCACAAAGAAAGTAAAAAAAAAAGTAAGTACGGGATGAATATCCGAGATATTACACACATGTAACTGAAAGTACGATCGAATACGAATAGATTCGTCATGTTCACATCCTCAGAATAAGCTTCAGGAAAACTATTATATATTTGTTTCAAGAAAAAACAGCATTTTCCTTCTTTCTTTTTTTTACTTTCACATACTTTTCCATTTACAAGCTCCTACAACTGATGATGATGAGGACGATGACGATGACGGGAAATGTTTTTGAAAAGATTTCAACTATTTAAGCTCGTCCATGTCAGAGCAATTACTGAACATGGACTCCTCGATAGAGAATTAAGTGAAAGTCACCAGAGCACAAATTGAAAGGTGGATTTCCTTCAGCTCTATAGGTGAAGCGATAAAAGGAAAACGGAAAGCAATGTGGAAAAGTGATGGGGAATCATTATGATTTGTTCCAGGGGGGAAGTTTGTCCTTGAGTTTAGACGTAGAAATGAAATAGAAATAGACGTAGACGAAATAAAGGAAGGGAGAAAAGACAAGAAATATACATAAATACATACTAAAATGTTCTATATGATTGATATTTGGTACATTGAGTATGAGTGTGAGTGTGAGCAGACAGTTTACTTTCACTTGATCGATACAATAATACATTTTAATATAACATAAAAAAAGCATGGAGTATTAAGCGTTGAGAGATTACAAAAGTGAAAGGAGAATGTCTACGGTCTACGGTCTACAATGTACACACAGACTTGGGTTGAATCTGGATTTATTTGGATTTGCAAATACCATGTTCTTCAAGAGAGAAGAAAGACGAAGACAAGAGATGGAGAAAATATACGGGGGAAAGGTTCAAAGTACAGATGGAAAGAAAGTGGGAAATGTTTGAGAGTTTCTTCTTCTTCTTCCCTTTGGTTGATTTCACTGGGTGAGTAAAGAAAAGAAAAAATAGTGAAAGTAAAGAGAAAGGAAGAATAATAAGAGATAGAGAGAGATAGAAAGTGTGTGTGTGGTGTGTGTGTGAGTGGGTGGGGCGATGTAGTGTTCTGAGTGTAATATGAAGAGGGGTAGAAAGAGAAAAGGAGAGGGAGGGAAAGAGCGTGTGTATGGGAATGGAATGGTGGTGAATAGTGGAATCGATTTCAACTACTACTACTCCTACTCCTTCTACTACATACTGGGCTACGAATATTGCTTGGTGAGGTCTCGAGTTTACAAAAGAGAACAATAAAACTGCCAAACCAGCCAGCCATGGCGACTTAGCCCAACGAGCAAGAAATTTCAACTGTCCTCGCCATCGCCAAAAAATCGGCCCCTGAAAAAAATTTCAACATGAGAAAATTCCACTTCTCTCTCTCTCTCTCTCCTTCTATTTCTATTCCTTGTACTTGTACTTTCCGCTCCCAATCTTTCTCTCTCTCTCTCTCTCTCTCTCTCTCTCTCTCTCTCCTCATTTCCACTCTGTTCACAGACTCTGCACTAACGAAAACGACCGGCGACCAAGAATATTCTCCTTCTTTTTTTCCCCCCATTTTTACCAAGAACGAATGTACCAAGATCCAGATTCAACTTCAACTGTCTTTCTCCTCCATCTATTCTTCTGCTGCACAAATCATTTGGTCTCTCTCCTCCATACGATGGAGAGAAAAACTCTGGCCAATTCTCAATTCTCCATTCTCCATATCAAAAGTTGAAAGATATATATATATATATATAAAATACAAGAACATGTACATATGTGTACATGCGCATGTATAAGAAATGTCTCTATATATAACTCGGTCCGAATTCAATGTAACTTCAACTCACTTCTACTTGACTAAATTCTCCATCTAGAAAATTTATCAAACATTTTTATATATTTTTCATGCTATTTTATCTGTGGATCAATTCCATCTGAGCTTGTCCCTATTCAAATCCACAACCAACTCAACCGTTAACTAATTCCTCTTATTTGCAACACATGAACACACACTTTCATTTTTTCCCCTTCAATTTCTCTTTCTTTCTCTCTTTCTTGCTCTCTTCCCTATTCTAAAAAAAAGAAAAAAAAAAATCTACAAACACAAATTTCACCAATTCCTCACATTTATTTGTCTCTATCCAATTTTCCATTGAATTCCATTTCCTTTAGAAATCTTTAACCAAAATATGTACAGCTTCAAAATATTTTGTGTCTTTATGTTTTATTTACTTGTGCCAAGAAAAAAAAAAAAAAAAACTCTTTTAGCAATCACAATGAAAATAAAAAAACTCTAAATTTGTCCATCTGTTTTTTTTCTTCTACACTTTTCAGAATTTGAAGAATCAAATCATGACGACGAATGTTTGGGTAAATTTGTGACTTTAAATGAGAGGATTGTGCAGAATGAAATGGAAATTGGACAGATATGGATAGAAATGTATAATATTTGGATACGGGGAAAATCTCTTATTTAAAGTGGCCATTGAAATATCATGTGCACAAATTTTGGTCTGTGTATTTCAGTTTTCCCCCTGTCGAAATGTCAATTTTCATGAATTCCGTTCAAATCATCATTAATTTGTCATCAAATCCAAATAATCAATTTCCATTAAAAATTTGCACTCTGATTCCCATGTTTTGAGCACATTCTGTCCGATTCTCTCATTTTAAGTCACAAATCCGTCTCACTAGGTAGAACAGGTGAGAAATCCTAATTGTTATATACTTTATTTAACTGTACTATCATTGTAATTTTAATTAAGTTTGTATTATAAAACAATATACATGTAATATATTATAGAATATATGAAAATACTGATTTTTTCTACACGCAAAAACACGTATTGCAATTTAAGTATGTAAGTACAAAAGAGAGGAGAGAGAAATTGGAAATATCTGTATAGTTTCCGTTGGCTGTTGTGAGTGTTCAATCTTCAATCTTCTCTGCAGGAGACTTTTGAAAAAAGTTTTAGAGAGTTTTTCTTTATGGAATCTGTTCCAGAAAATTGTTTAGTATCTGAGCAGAGAGCAATAAGTAATAAAGAAAAGAAAAGGAAAAAAAAGTATAATTTGTTATTGTGAAACACGATGTTTTCGTTTTTCTTAAAAGCCGTGTTATATATCTGTTAAAGGTTAAAGGGGAGCCACAGAGTTTTAAAAGCGGATGCTGTTTTTTTAAGTGTTTGTGTGTCTATTTTTGTTGCGTGTAAAGATCGCATATCGTCCAGACCTTGTGGCATGTTTTTTGTGTGGATGTAGATAGACGTTGACTGACTCTTGTAGACGCTCCGCTGAGTAATTGTTGGCTGTTCTCCCCTTTTTTTCTTTTTCTATATATATGTACATATATTCTCTCAACCAGTTAACGTCAGGAAAAAATAAAGAATCGAGTAATTACAACCTGACTTTTTAAAAAATTGCAAGAGGAAGGGGAAAAAAATACACGTTGAAAAAAAACATTTTTCATTTCAAACTTTCTTTTAAAACAAAACTATCGTATTTCCCAAATATTTTTCTTTATATTGTTTGAAGGTCATAAACTTGTAATTTATTTTTTTTTGTCTATTTTTTCTCTAGGTGTGGACCGACTACAAACTTATGGTGAGCTGATTTTTGTTATTCGCAAAATTCCGCAATTAATATTTAGTAGTATAAATCTGTATATCGAAACGAATCCTTCAAAATAAAATATTAACGTTTTTCATTTTGTTTTGTTTTGTCTCGCTAAAAAAAATAGTGGGATCCGTCGGACTACGGAAACGTGGAAACACTTCACGTTCCATCGGGTAAGATAAAATAGAATTTAATTGGAAATCATACTAAAGAGTTTTTGTACGTGTACATGTGTTTCATTGGTTTTGTTTTTGTATATTTTCCAGAGCACATTTGGCTCCCCGACATCGTTTTATACAACAAGTAAGTCTATACGCTATCATCAGTAAATAATTCCCACTAACAAGTATAGATTTCCATTTGAATCATTCCAAATTCCAAATTAATTCAAAAAGAATATTTTGAAATCCGTTCTGGATAATATATTTTTCGTCAATTCCACACGATTCATCAAACGGTATACCTTTCGTCATGATCTCACGATTCGTTGGACTTGGACAGATGAACAAGAGAATATTTAAAGGCTTTGTATGTGATTATTTCCACACACACACACACACGCACACACACGCAAACTTACACGTATTAAAATAGTAAAAGGGGATTTGATGATTTAATATAGCTCTCTTTCTCTCTCTCTCTCTCGTTTATTTATGAGCATTAGCTTTGATTAAAAGAGTAGAGAGAAAGAGAGAAAGAGAAAGAGGATTTTGGTTAGGGAGTGCATGAGCAATATGAATCCAAGTACTACACAAAAATAATGCATAAAGTTGAGAGGATAAATCACTGGGAAGGATAAGAGGTTTTTTGGTAAGTTGTTGGAACTTGACAAAGTTTGTGGTTAACACTGTCGAGTTAAATTTCATAACGACTTTCCCCATCTTGACTTGACTTTCCCCTCCCGGTAAAATGAAAGCGAGAGAGAAAGAGAGAAAGTCTACACACACACACACGTGCCAATACCAATGGAAATTCAAACTTTAGATTCCCTCGCACTCGTGCTTACAAAAACTTTGCATTCAACAACCAAAGAACGGAGACACATTTAAATGTGTTCCGAGTACTTTCTCTTTCTCTCTCTCGCTCTCTTTCTGTCTCTCCCTGCCAGTCGTCAGAGATTTAGATTTAGTGTTGGGAACATCATGTGATATTATTAATTACTAAAAGTAAGGTATATTAGAGATAAAGAAGAAGAAGAAGAAGAAGAAGAAAAAAATTCTCGAGGTTTTTCCACGTTCATCCTTGTAAAATGATGTGAAAGTGAGAATTCTCCAAGGAAATTCCCTCCTCATGGTGACTTCCACATACAAACGAGTTTGGGTGATGTCATAAAAAACCTCGCTCTTTCCCATCTCTTGTTCAGACTTCATAAATCAAACGTGAGAGACGTTCACATTGTAAATAGCCAAAGACCAGTGAAGAATTATACTTTTTTTCCCCCTCCCTTCTCTCTATTTTCTCGTACGTTTTACATCTGAATTTCTTTTTTTCTTGTACTCTCCTCGTTTGCTCCAATTCCGACTTGAACTCGTTCATATTTCGTAGTATTATCTTCAAGTACCTTTCTCGAATTACAAGGAAAACTCTAACTCATCATAAGCGTCACATATAAATTTGTTCTTTTTTTCCTTTCGTCTTCTTTCTCTGATCTCTCTCGCTTGCTCTCTCTCTCTCTCTCTATGTTTCTCTATTTGGTGGTGGGCTCAACTTTCACAATTTAGAGGAAATAATTTATATATATTTATATTCAAATTTATAGAGTTTGTTTCCTAACTATTAGTTGAGTAGTATAGTATACTCGTAGCTACTTGGCCGGCCAATAAGTTTCCACGACGTTTTTTTTTTTATATTTCCGCTCTTGATGTGAGTTAGGAGACTGTGTGAGACTTGTGTGTCTGTGTCTGTGGGTACATTTTGATTCAAAATTTATGTTACATTCCATATATAAATGATTGTGACTCAAAGTACCTTTCGTGTGTGATTCAAAATTCACAACTTTCTTTTACATATATTAAACCTGGAGAGGAAAACATATGACGCTATGATAAGACTTTGCATAAAATTAACCAACGCATGTCTAGGCTTTCACTTTTTTCTCCCCCTCTTTCACTTTTTTATTTTCCCAGTTTGTTTTTTTTTTTATTTTTTTTTTTGGAGGTGGACGGAGGATTTAATAATAACAAGATGAAAAAAAAATGGGAGAATGATCTATGGTGAGTTTGTGACGGGAAGTATATTGTTGGATGTACGAGTGAGAGAAAGAGAGAGAGAGAGACAGGGTTAGGGTTAGGGGAAAGTAATGGGAGAGAGAGGGAGAAGAAAAATGTGATTGAGGAATGGCAGACAGGGATAAAAGATGAAGGAAGGATGGAGAAACTGCATCGAGAGTTTTTTTCCCTCTATACCTTATAGTCTAGTCTCTATAGTACTTTCTTCTTTTTTCTTGAACACATGCCAAAAGTCCAATGCAAAAATCCTTCAATTTCACACGAAACACGCTCTCTCTCGTCTTGTCATCTCTCCCATGTTAGACCTACTTAACCCCGCTCTCTCTCTCACTCTCTCTCTCTCTCAATCCACACTCTGCCAATACCAAATACCAAATACTCAAATACACAAATACACACTCACTACCTCAAGAAAAAAAAATCATATAGACACCTCCACATTCCTTCAGAAAACTACCATTTCTACTCCTTAACTCTGTACTCTGAATGGAGAAAAAGGGGGAAGAGAGAGTGCAAGTGGATATCGACTGTCGCCCAGAGAATAGAAATAGACGAAGAAATAAGAATAAAATACAGTAGGTATAGGTATGTATCGTATATGTGAATGACGAGGGAAAGTTGCTGCTTTTCCTTCATTCAACATCATCTCCTACACGCTCAACTTACACACAGGCTCAAAAGATAGACACGCATGAAGTGCATTGATCTTCAACGAAGAACGAGGACTGACACTCAAGACAAAGTCAATAAGGGTTCCTTTCCTATAACTGTGTATGTCCTCTGTAGACTGCAGAACTGTCGATATTTGTGTGTATGTATGTATTTGTTTGGATGGGTATATATCTGTATATATACGATACTGACGACTGAGCCATTACAACACCCGGAAATCCCTCTCACATCTAGCTTAATGTCTTTTCCAAGACAAACTAAATAACAGCCTCAAGCTTAGCAACCAGCACTATATAGAATGTGAAATCTATAGATCCCTCTTTTTTGTTTCTTTTTTTCTATATAGTGCTGATGGCAACTACGAGGTCACAATTATGACCAAAGCGATACTAAATTATACAGGAACAGGTAAGAGAACAAACGAAGAATCAAAAATCCTCTGAAATGAAATTTCCAATAACCTGTTTTTTTTTTTTGTTTTTTTTAACTATAGTTCGTTGGAAACCACCAGCCATTTACAAATCTTCCTGCAATATCGATGTCCAGTACTTCCCTTTCGATGAGCAGACATGCACAATGAAGTTTGGATCATGGACATATGACGGTTATTTAGTACGTGCCAGATAAATTTATCAATCACACTATAAATATTTTATATAAATTTCTACTGCTTATTTTGAATTGCATGCTACATTTGAAGTCAACTCTCCACCGTTTCATTTACCTGAGAGAGACTTTGAATGTTTTGCTTCTATTTTATTGCAATTACAGGAATTTAAGGTTGTCAATTATGCAAAGAAGACTTTGCTATTTGCAAAATTTGCAGCTAATAATTGTTCTTCTGTACATTTATATAAATTATATTTGTACAGAGGGTGCACCACGATATAAAACTCACTTTTCAAATTGCTTTCCTGACTAACTGGCACAAAAGTTGGAGTATTAAAATTATGCCTTCCTATGTCAAATTTCAGTCTATTTAGATAAGAATAAAAAAAAAGTTGATGACCTCTCGTCATCGTAGACGATCTTGCAGATGTTGCTAGATTGCCGGATTTAGAACTAGTGATTTTAATTAATGGTTGGATAGGAATTTCATATTATAATATGAACTAGAACCTTCAAAGTTTTTGTGTATGGCTACGAAATTGAATTTTGAAAATACATGGGAATTATAAAAGAAAGAATTGGCAATTGTAATTTGAAACAATTTCCTTTAAGTTTCAATGAAAATTTTGCAATCATCAATCATTCCGTTGTAACTATGAATTGGCTTTTCTTGTAAAGACAGAGAAGACGAGGAAAACGCAAACTCGTCAGAGTCAGAATTATAAATTTATAATTGCCAGCCTAGAAGGCCAAGGAAAGTTAGTTGGTAGCAGGTCACCGATCCAAAATGAAATCAAACAAAATCTCGTAATTACGTAATTAGTTCGTAATTAGGAACTATAAAAGAAATGTCATAAGGAATTGTAATGTCTAAAATGAAAGATAAACCACTTTTTCAAAGATATTCTGTGGGAATTTGTGAAATTTTGCATCATCACATCAGGAACTATGAACTGACACTCCACACAAATATTCAAATCGGGTTAGCATGAAAGAAGAGAATTTTGTTTTCTAGAGAGAGAGAGAGAGAGAGAGAGAGAGTGAAATGCGTAAGTTATTTGGAATTTGAAGGAGAACGAAAGGAAATTGTGAATTGTCAAGTTGAGGGGAATTTAAATATAAATGAGGATAATAAAAATAAGAGTACGTGGTTTGTGTTTGAGTTTCTAGTTCATATAACCTGTACATAGTTTGTTATTTGGTATTTCCTCCATCTATCGTCATTGCCTGGTGAAGAAACCGGGTTGGAGAGAGAGAGAGAGTCAAAGTAAAGTGGGGAAGAAAAATAGGAGGATAAGGATGAGAATAAATCTTGAGTTGAAGAAATAAATTAAATGTTGTGTCATAAATTAATGTTAAGGGGTAGGGAAAGTACGATGAGGGAAAGAGACGACCTGGGGAAGGGAATGGTAAAAGGGAATAATTTATTCAGAGGTTCCACAGGGATTAGTCCATCTTATTTGTGAATGCGAATGTGAGCAGTCTCGTTCAAAGACTTCATTTGTTTCTTCCTCGTCTCCCTTTCCCCATTCCCTTCACTCTCTTCCTTTCTCTCTTCTCTCTCTCTCTCTCTCTCTGTTTTCTCCTTCCAAGATGGAGAGAACTACTAAAAATGATGACGAGTCCAGTTTGGCTACACGGTAACAGAAAAAAAGGAGAAGAGAAAAAAAAGAAGAGAGATAGTATCCAACAACTTTATATATTATTTCAGTCCAAACTTGAGCACATACTCAAGCAAATTCCTCTCTCTCTCTCTCTCTCTTGGAGTCTCAGAGACTCCGATAAAAATCCTCACTAGGGTATTGTGAAAAGGAATGGGAGAAAGTGTTCTTGAGGAAAACTTTACCAAGGGATTATCCTATTTCATGAAAGGAATCCTTCCAATACACCAACACAAACCTCCTTAATCTTCTCTCTGTGTCTCTCTCCTTCGTTTCTCTAATAGTAATGTCCGCTTCCGTTTTACTTTCCCTTGAATGTTCAACTCACAGCAAGAGAGAGAGAGAGAGAGAGAGAAAGAAAACAAATACTCTGAAGGTAGAGCGTCTGAAGGTGAGGAAAGAAATAGTAATCTTTCTCATTTCCCCAACTCTTCATCAGCTTGAATAACATTTTCTCCCCCTCTTCAGATCTATTTACACTTTGGTTTCCCACACAGAAATGAATATAGATTTCTCAAACAAAATCCCTCAAACTATTTATTCCCCCCTCCTTAAATCTCCGCACATGTACCCTAAATTCCAAGCTTGCAAAAAGTATCCCAGTCTAAACATTATGAAAAATTCAATAAACTCTCTCAACTTTTTTCTCTCTCCCTTTTTAATCTTGTGAGTGTGTGGAGGAAAATATGGGTATTATATATTATGCCGATAGAAAATAGAAAAAAAAGTAGTAAAATAGACGACGCTCATGAATTATAAATGGTAAAATTCTAAAGGCATTTCTATGACACATTTTCTTTCTAAGGCTGAGTCTGGGATTTGAAAGTTATAATTTATAATCGATACATCACTCTCATTCGTTCATACACAAGGAACACTACAGAGCTTTCACTTTCCTCTTGACTCAGGTCAAAGTTGACTTTTGTTCAGGAAAAATGTAAAGAAACGTATATATATATATATACATCCATGGATAGTTTGAATGGAGAGAAAGAAAGAGAAAGTCCTCCCTTTTTTTTAATCTTCAAGGACGGATCATAATGTAAATGTATAGAGATGTATTGTATAGAATAAAGTTTCGTGTAAGGGAAATAAAAATGAAATGGAAATGTTGTTAAGATGCAGTATATATATATAGTGTACAAATACAAAGGGTGTGTAGTAGTGTGGTAGGTTGGATGGTTGAATGTTCAACGAGTTGATATTGTAAAATGTAAAATGAGAGTAAGGATATTTTTTTCCTTCTATTTCTTCTGTCTTGGTCTTTTTTTTGCCTGTAGACATTACTTCTTGACACAATGTGTGAGAGTTCCTCTCTTTCTCCTGTTTCTACATTCCTCGTAGTAGTACTCCTCGTTCAATTCAACACATCCAGAGAGGAATCATTCTACAAGTTCCGCATTGCCGATGGTTACATAAATGTTTTTGTCGAAAATACATGGCATTGCTTTTTCTGCACTTGTCTTTCTCCTTTCTTCACAAATTGTGCAGTCTCAAAGACTGCACACACTAACTGACTATCTATTCATATGAATATGTGTGTGTGTGTGAGTATTCTGACAATGAGTATATATCGCACATATGTTTGTGTTAGAGTGAGTGTATAGGGAGTAGGGATAGAAAACGTACTTAACGTTACATATTTCCCTGCAGGCTCACCAATTCACTAGCCTAAAAACTCCTCTCTCTGGTTAGCCAAGCATGTATACAGTTTACTGAGAAAATACTAAAACTAAAACTAAAATTTACTATGATCATATATATGCTGCATTCATGTTGCACAGTTAAAAGTTTATAGGGAATGCAGTGCAACATGGTTTTTATATTGATGATAATGATGATGGAAAAAACAATCAATTTCATTGTCTAGAGTGCAATCGCAATCACAATTGCAATTGCAATTTTATTCTATGTTTGTATATATACGATATGCATTCTTGATGTTTTGATTGTTGATGATTTGGGAAATTGCAGGTGGATTTACGTCATATAAACCAGACGGATTCGAATAATAATATTGAGATGGGCATGGACTTACAAGACTACTACATTTCGGTAGAGTGGGATATCATGAAAGTCCCAGCTCAAAGACATGAGGAATTCTACAGTTGTTGTGAGAATCCATATGTGGACATTGTTTTCAACATTACTCTCCGTCGAAAGGTAATAAATTTATATGTATTCTAACATATGCATTGATTTTTTGCTGATTCCGATTCACTTATTTTTGTACATATAATAAACCATTGAGAAATGATGTGGGTTTTAATATTGGTGTATGTTTTCCTGGGTTGTTTTTTTTCTAGACACTTTTCTACACGGTCAATTTGATAATTCCTTGTGTGGGGATTTCCTTTTTGTCGGTCCTCGTATTTTATTTACCTTCGGTAATTACTATATAATCAAATGATATATCTTATATTTTACTTTTTATTGGGGGATGGAATAAAGATGAGAATGAGAGTACTTATGTATTTATTTTATTTTATTCTTTTTCGATATACATAGGATTCGGGTGAGAAAATGTCGCTGTGTATTTCGATTTTGTTGTCTCTGACTGTGTTCTTTTTGCTGTTGGCTGAGATCATTCCTCCAACATCTTTGGCCGTCCCTCTTTTGGGAAAATATCTCCTCTTCACCATGATCCTCATTACATTCTCTGTCATTGTCACAATCTGTATTCTGAACGTCAACTATCGAAGCCCAGCCACGCATAAAATGTCCCCATGGGTCCGAACTGTCTTCATCGAAATGCTCCCCAAATATTTGTTCATCAAACGACCAAGTAAAGATGACGACGAAGATGATGAAACTCTGGGTATGTATACGACACTTTTTTTCTATTCTCTTCTCGTCCATTATTTTTTTTATTATTATTACATCTCTCAATTAATCCACAGAGTCTAAAGAGATAGAAAGGAGAGTAAAAGTTTCTCAAATTTCCATCACATACACTAATAATATGAAGAACCAATGAAACCAATGAAACAATCATATCATATCCAATACGATAAACCATAAAACTTAATGACATCAATAAAATATAGAAGTTTGTGGTGAACACACACAACAATTTCTTTTCTACATTCTATATATTGGACTTCATATCAAATTAATGGGATTTTGTTCATTATTTCGTCAAGTAAATCATAGATATGTCCTAGACACATTGAGTCTATTAAATGATTAATATTTGATATTATTATTATTGTTGGGATTTGTATAGGTGGTGGGAGTCTCGGAGGTGGTGCTCATCTTCAAATCTGTCACATTCACGGGTTGAGTCCTCCTCAGGACATTGAGATACCTTTCTACCCCTCCTTACCCTCCCCCATTTTCTTAAGCGAGTCTGAATCTCATAGACATAATTTCGGGGAAGTGAAAAGATTTCCATCGGAAATTGAGAAATCTGCCACGAACATACGATTTGTTGCTCAACACATGAAGAATAAAGATCGCTTTGAAGTGGTGAGTTTTCCGAGTTTTCCTCTACACATCATCATCACATTCTTATTAGGACACACTCACTCACACACACGCACACTTTGGGAAATTCTATTCTATTCTCACTCGTCAAACTCAAATTCCTCAATTGACAATTAGTTGGGAAATATCCAAAATAATTATTATTACTACATCAAGTTTGCCCCCTGAGCAAAACGCACATACCTAAGCTATTTACAGATATGTAGAATTTTGTAGAGCAGTGTGAAAAGTACACGAAGAGATAGAGAGAGAGAGAGTTGAGTTGCACAGCATGTTGTCTTGTCGGAAAGATGGGAAGTGAAACTGACATCACATTCATTCTTCTCTTCCATTTTGGATGATCCATTCCGACTACTCTTTCCTTTTACTCTCTCTCTCTCTCTCTTTCAAATAGACGAATAGAGTTTCTTGTGTATCCATCATTTCCATAGACAACATGAAGGAGAAATGAATGGAATCGTGTGTGTGTATAGGTGGTGGAGAGACATGTAGAGAATCCGGGAAAAACTTATAGTATTGTACGCAGTTGAATTGCATACAAAATGAGCAAACGACTCTAAATTTAGTCAATTACGTGATGAGAAACAGCCACACACACACACATACACATTTCATTTGAACCTAAATCGCGTTTCCAATAATTCAACTTGATTCAATCATTCCATCGATTTTCTCCCCCATAACTATAAAACTATATAAACTACCGTCTACCAACACAACACACTATCAATTTATTCTTGCACGCTCTCAAGTCCCACCATTTAAAAACGTCTACATCCACATAATGCATTCAATTTATTTTCACCTATGATTTTCCCTTATTGTTTATTGTTTACATACGTAAAACCACTTGAGTTTATTTGTTATTTTTAGAAATGCTCAAGTGACAAAGGAAAAGTGTCTCTCATCTCTCTACTGTTCAAACAGAAGTCATTTGAATACTCTAGATTGGTTAAAAAGCATGAAAACTCGAATGTGTTGTTGACTTTGCCTCGTGCACCTGTGAATGAAACAAAGTAGCTGTTGAGGAGTTGGAAAGAACTAATAATAATAGTAATAAGTAATAATAAATGAAATAAAATGACAGAATAAAGTGAATTCGATAGTAAAAATAATCTGTATACACATTAATACACAAACACATGAAATAAATACCAAAATACCCGTAGGGCAAATGCAAAACTGAATAGCTCCATCTCAACTCTTTGACTTTTCAATATATCGTATTCTATGTATTCTGTGTGTGAAACGGAAACGGGAAATGGCATCCTTTCATCCTTTTAATCTCTCCCCCATATCTCCATCTGTACAAATCAAAGTTATGAATACGCTCTTTTGTGTAATCTTTCCCTCAGCGTTTACAGTAGTTTACACACTATAAATATGCGATTTCTCGGTTCGAGGATCAATAAAATGAGACTATACAAACGTAGATAACACAGAGTGTGAATGATGAGGAAATTTAATTGAGATGATTTTAAAACGTGTGTGTGTGTACTCTATTCTTTGTTTCTGTGTTTCTATATAGATTGAGGAAGATTGGAAATATGTTGCAATGGTGCTTGATAGGTATATATAAAGACAATTCTGTTTGTATCGTATATATGGAAATGGACTGGGTAAATGTTTGTTTTTGAATGAAAATGAAATGTTGATAGATTTTTATAACTGTGTTTCTGGATTTGTACAGACTCTTCCTATGGATATTCACATTTGCTTGTGTGGCTGGGACGGTGGGCATTATTTTTCAAGCCCCCTCACTCTACGACACAACACGACCGATTGATGTCATTTACTCGAAAATTGCCAAACAGAAATTAATGCAAATGGGTCCTGAAGAGGATTGAACGTTTTCATTTCAAATGGTGTCCTTCCTACTATATGTAGTCAAAATTGTCTACTATTGAAATGAAAAGGTATATATACCTACAAACTATATATTGCAAAAGGAAATGAAATATCTGTACATATACAGATACTTACAGATACACAATAATAATAATCACTACTAGAACCATATTACACATTCAAATTCCGCATCCTCCGACCGACATTATCGAAATCATCCCATGAGAGTCATAAATTGTAATCATATGGGAAAGCTCTCCTCTTTTCTCCATAAATTCCCAATTAAATTGATTTTTTAAATTCACTATACTGAAATTTATGTATGTGCTTTTATTATCTGTATAGGTTTCCCATCCACGTGAACAAACGAGAGATAGTTCAGAGTGAAATAGAAAAATGGACATGCAATGCACAAGATGTACTTAAAAAATTGAAATCCTCATTATAATTCTATATATCAAAGTTTTCAATGTTACTAATCATCATACACATGTCAAAAAAAATATGTATGTAGCAGTCAGAAACTTCCTGAACTGGAGAGCGGAGACGCATTCCAAATGTCTTCCACATCTCGAAAAAAAAAAATTCAATGTTGACAAGAAATCTCATAATGTTTAAAGAAAATTACTCTTGTTCTGAAAATTGGTGACGCCCGATTTCATAAAATATATGACTAAAAAATACTGATCAGTGAGATCAAAATTAAAGGGGCAGATTTTTTTAAACTCAAAATAACAAAGATGCAGCCTGCAGCAAAAAAAAACGTGATCTGAATCATCGCCAAATGTAATAAATTATGATTTCCATTATAAATTATAATAGAAAAATCAGTTGTTAAATATGTTTGTTGAACTTTGTCCTGATTTCTGAAATTATATTGTAAAATAAAAAAGGATAAAAACAAGCCAAAAGTTAAATATGCGAAATTAAATTTAAAATTCCATATGATTTTTTTTACAAATGCTAACAAAGGATTTTGGGAGCGACTATTTTCAAAATATGTGTGATTTAAAAGGGGAAAATAAAATACTCACGTTATAAAAATACATATACAAAATATAGGGAAATGTGTAAGAATGAATTAATTAATGTGTATGTATAGCGAGAGGTGAGGGGAAAATGAGAGAAACTGTGAACTTTTGAATTTAGATGATAAATCTTCGCCAATTTAGAAATTACCAAAATAATTTGTTACGAAAAAAACTAAATTTAACATAATGTTAACAATAAGATTAAGTATATGAAATAAATAAAATTACGTAATATTGGTTAAATAATGATAACATATATATTATATCCTTTACGTGGCTTTGGAAGTGAGGAATCAGAATGGTTGTTAGAACGATTTTCAAACAATAACAAAGCAAATATTAATAAAATGATGTGTATGCATAATAATAATATAATGGAAATGGAATAATAATAATAACAAATAATTTATTGCTGCTGTTAAAAACTTTGAGTATACATGTTATATATACTCGAAGGTTAAAAATTCCCTCAATTTTTCAGTCATTTGCATATTTTAATCTAATTTCGGATTTTGACAATATTCGAAAGTATTGAAATTAAATGAAAATGCATAATTGGCGTTCTAGCTTCTTTTTGTGAGCATATTTGGGTCAACCATTGTTGGGCAGGCGAATAAACTGAAAACTAACGAGTTTTCACTGTTTTCAGTTACTCGCTGGGACGACATTTTGAATTTAGGATGAGCTTCAAAATCAAAGAAACAAGTGAGACAGACAAAATAGTGAACGCATGATAAATTATTTTTAAAAAACAACTGGGACTGTTTATTTTGAGGACTGTTGTTTTCCAATACATATTGACGACCAGGAATATGTAAAAATTTTCAATACATATAAATGAATGTTACCTGCTGACATTTATTTGATATTTGTAATATTGGCAAACTTTTTCTTTAGCTTATAATTATACTTACGACAGGCAAAGATTAAGGCACATTTATATTTATATTCAGGTGTACATTAATTGGTGGGGTTTAAATTTTCAACTTTCTTACTTTCTCAAGTTAAAAACTTTCATTTCAATTGCCATTTTGTTTCATTATTGAATTATTACATCATTATCATAGTACATATAATAATAATACACACATGATCATTGCGTAAAGGCGTATGTACTTAGTAAAGTCTTTAAGGTTCATTCATAGTACCGAGCTATACAATTTTATACATCTATATACATACGCAATATATATATATTTAATATGTAAATCTTGTACGCAAATTAACGACAGAATAACGATCAACAATTAATTTGTAATGCATTCGACTTTTTTTTTCACCTCTCGTATAGACATTTAAAAAACTATTTTATAGGCCTATTTTATCATCGCGAGTCAAGTTTTCACACAAACAACTACTACAACTGTTCTAGAAAAAAAACTAAAAAACCGAAAAAAAACATACACATACGAGAAAAAATCAAAATTTTACATTGAGATGATTAATTGACTTACAATGATCATTTTTTACCGAATATAATATTACATTATAATAATGATTTTCTCTTGATTATCTATAAAAACCTACAGTTTTATACACTCATTTCAGTAGTAACAATATAATTAAACCTTTAGAAGTAAATTCAAATCATTTGAAATTTAGTTTACATTTCCTTCCTGGATAAATATGAATTTCTTTCTTACTGTAATTTAACCAAAGTCAAAAGTCAAAACAAATATATTGAAACACTTGATGAAAGCAAGTCAAATATATTTTAATAATACACAAAAAACATGAACACTGGAGAAACTAAAAAGCCCCTTTAAGTATTTTTATACTATTTTTTACTATATATAAATATATTATATATAATTATCATCATTATTAGCAAATCTTGTACGTTTCACATTTCACATTTCCACTGCACAACTTTTGTACATGTAAAAAACACTGCAAATCTTTCTTCCATTCTTGGTTTTTTTTTTGGCAGCAAGACCCAAGTACAATGCTTCAGATCCTCATATTTTTCATGGGTGTCCATAACTGATGTTTTCTCTCTAACTATATATATTTTCCACACACCATCAGACAAGATAATGAAGAGACGCGATACGTTAAATATTATAGCATCAATGCAGTCATACAGTCATACCCACAAACAACAAAACAACAACAATGATTCGCTCGAATACACAGAACTCTTAGAAAAATAATTTTTATACATGGATTCATTACAGAGCTAGGTGATTGTTACGTCGAGAACAATACGGATATAACAGTAATACATAAAACAACTTTAAAATGTACTATTGGAAATATGTATATACCTAATATATTATATATATTGTCATTTTACACGTACACACACATAGAAAACTGAGCTGCCAAATAATACATGTGGTTATCTATTAAAACACAGCGTGGACACAAAAAAATCTTTTTGCATATATACTTCTCACTTTTGCTGACGCACACACATAAGTTGGGTTGGATTAATTCAAAAACTTGACAGAGTGAGTCAATTTAAATGTACATTTTTTTCACTGTCTTCTCTAGCGTTTCCGAATTCAGATTGTTCTTGAGGGGATTTTTATTTGCAGTGGGGACATTCACAACAAAGTCTAGATCAAAATGATAATAAAAAAATGACATTAAAAAAAACTGTCATATATAAGTACATATGTATTATGTGGCATATTTAAGCAAATAAAAGCAAAAAGAAGAGATACGTGGTTTACATTAAAGTTTTCTTTTATTTACCTATTGGTTTTGTGGTTAGTCTCTGAGCCTCATTCGCCGCCAATTGGGCATTTGATGTATCTTTGGTTTTGTTATGTCTCGTTGATAGCCATTTTGCAGCGATAAAACCCAATGCGAATCCAATCAAAAGAGATAAAATCGCGGAGCTTGTTGTAGCCAACACTACGGAATGACTGCTTACGGTTCCATCCTCAGATGACTTTACAAATGACGATTTAAAATCTGTAAAAAGAAAAACCAAAAAACATTAGTTATTCCAATTTTATTACTCTCATCTCATGTTTGTCATAAAAATATATAAAATTATTGTATAACAACTTGTCGCCTTTTCGCTGAATTTTTATTCATTTTTTTTCTTTTGCAAAAAAAAAAAAAAAAATAGAATAAATATAAAGAATTTACATTCGGCTACATATAAATGTGAAGCTTTTAAAGTGCAATTTCTTTATCGTTTGTAACGGCCAAAGAGAGGCTTGAAAGCGCATACATATATACATATTATTACATATACATGTGTGCATGTCAAATGAAATAAAACATACTGCAAATTACATCTAGCACATCTATCACGAGAATGTCCAAGGAAATCATATTTTGCAACATCAGAGCAGAAAAATCCGACAGTATAAAGTGTTGACATTGCACAGATAAAATGCCACGAATTCCCATATGTACATACTGATAAATGGCGTCGCCCAACCGTGTAGGCTTGCTTATGTAATAATAAGAAATCAAGAACTCTTATAAGAAGAAGAAGAGGAATATCAAAAGGACAACAACTTGATAGTCGTGCCTAAAGTAGAATCAGTGAGATGGAGACAATGCTCTCACAGACTCGTTCAATAATAATAATGAAAAAAAAATTTGGCAAATGCTCTTTTCAACAGTTTATATATTACTCTGTGTTTTCGCCGTTTTTTTTGCAGTGTTGCAGATATCGTGCGTACTTAAGCTCAGTATAATTGGTAGAACATATAAGGACAAATATAAAAAGAGAATAATATAGAATAGTGGTGAGTAGTGAATGCAATGTGAATCATTTGCAGGAAGGTTTTTTACGTTTTACCAAGACATTTACAAATATGAAGAAGGACATTCTCGGAGTGCAGCAGTGTGGTCTCAAGTCATAATATTAAAATAATTATTATTATTGATATTAGAAAATTTAATGTAGTTTAAAAACTAGAATACATGGATATTATATATACAAATATACACACATACATATATACAAATAATATATATACAACTATACTAATACTAATAATAAAAGTAGAAAGAAGATAAGCCAGCCCAGTCTAATAAGTTACATGCTTTGGAAAATTAAATTACACAACAATAACAGTTGACTACAATGACAATCTAAAGTTGTTGCAAATCGTGAATGTAAATAATGTACAATAAAAAAAATTACTATAAATACATACACGATTGGAGTGATCAAATAAATAAATAAATACGATTATAAAAGTTAGTTTGATTGTGCAGTTAAAGGTTTTGTGGGGGACGGTGTGTTGTATGTGTCATTAATAATACAAGTCAGAAAAGTTTTTGGGACATGAATTGCATGACGTGAGTCATGATTTGATTAGACTGGGACCTGACTGACCTTGCTCCTGCTGGAAGTTGTCGAGTCGTGGAATTTCATTGTCGAGTAATGAATCATTCTGGGGTGCAATAAAGGTCTGTTCATTGGCCGAATTGATTCCCAATGAATTCAAGTCGCCCAAGTCCTTGTCCTTTTTCTTTGCGTCTCCGCAGTGACAGTCCTCTCCTTTCCGTTGTTGTTGTTGCTGCTTCGAGTCTTCTTTTTCATTAATACTTTTCAGATGATTAGCCTCTATGGGTACTTGTAGTTTTCTTTCATCTGCTATTTTTTAATGAATGATGGATGTGATAGAATACCGATAGATACCCCAAATATAAATAATTGTATGAACTAATAATAGAGCTACATAATAAAACTAAAAAGTATGACCAAGGGAGAAAGTGAAACTTTTTTTCTTCTGAAATTAATAAAAGTATTTAAAACAAAAAACAAATTTCATACCATTTGGGCAGAGATTCGTGTCTCCAGCAGTCACATCCTGTATCAGCGTTTCATCAAGTGATTTAGTTGGCACTTCTGGATCCTTTGCCACACATTTACTATTCTCGAGGTCCCAAGTACAATGGGGATCCCTAATCTTAATGCACTGGGAACACTGTTGAAATTTTGCACAATTCTCTGCAAAATAAAGCACATGATTATAGTATAGAATCATGATCATAAAGCCAGCCAAATACATGTCTAAACATTCATTTATTGTACTAACCGGTCTGTATGATGACCATGTCGGTCTCTGTAGTCACTAACAGTCTCTTTGGACTCAAAAGTCGTAGCGTTTTTATAGGTTTCCCAGGAAATACGTCCCAGGATTGAGAGATCACGCTTTGATCCGGACTAAATTTGTCAACGGCTCTAATGCTTGAGTTTACTACACTCTTCATCACCTTCCCGGACTCTGATCAAATCAAAACATAAATAAAAAATCATGATTTATGAGTTTCCACAATCAGCGCAACTGAGGAAGCTCGTAGTGCATATACAAACCCGTTTTACCGCTATTGCTTGGGCGTATATTTAAAAAATTCATTTATATATACAACTTTACAGCTTTATACAATTACTGTACTTGTACCATGTAAAAAATGTACATATTTGCTTTTACCAATTAACTTGACAATACTCTCATTATTACAACACATTATGTAGGTACACATGGAATGTTAAACATATTTGTGTTTGTGTGCAGCTGAGTGAATCATATATGTATATATATATATATGAGTTGAGTGTGAATATAAATTGAGCCCCACCTGTTCCTATGTAGATAATGTGGTATGGTTCTACATTTGATGAATGGTCCACTTCGATAGCAGTGAATAAGTCCCGGTGAGGCTGAGCAAGCACAATTTTGCCCTGGACGGACTCGTCCATCAGAGGATGAGCCTTGAGAAAAGCCACGGAATTGGAATTCGGGCTATTTAACTCAGCGTCATTTGAACAATGACCAATATTAGGCTGAGGCATATCTTTGGAAGGCACTGGCAACCAATTTGAATTATATGATGTTTGACCCTTAAATGGGCCCTCAAAAGCTTTTAGAATATCCGCTGTAGAAAATCCACAAACGGCGGAGCCTCCAATACTATTCGGTGCTGTCGTGAAGACGGCGTACAGCATCTCTTCATTTCCCAAGGCTTTGTTAGTGAATACGTCTGTAGTTCCCCCTATTAAAATGAGCATAAGAACATCATATATGTACATGTATAAGGAAACAGTTTTGATTTATTTTTTAACTTGCACTCATAATGGAAAAGACTAGCGCGAAGACGAAAAAAAAACATTTTAGAAAATAGCCCAAGGAATAATATGCTAATGGAAAATCTACATGAGAGTTTTTTTTATAGCTTTCTTCGTTAGTTTTTTTCAGAATCTTTTAAAATGAAACCATTTGCATGCATAGATATACTTATATTATGAGACTAGGTATGTACATATATCTATTATAAGTATTATACTATTATCTATTGTGAGCGGTTTAAAACTTACTTATATGGTCAAAGTAGAAAGGGAACTCGCCGGGTATTGAACAATTCAATCTATAAAAAAAAGGTTGAAAATAAACGTCGTATGATTATTATTAGTAACACAATTAGGTAAAATGCACTCAGAAATTAGGCTCATGTTTATAGCTTGGACACATATTTCTGTAATCTGTTAGATATTTAGTAATTGAAAAGAGGCGCACCTGGCTTTGAGGAATGTGGTAAATCTATCTTTATGTTTTCGGCTGCCTTGATCATGACCACATATTCTTCCTACCCGACTAAAGACAGCTTTTCCACAATTAGAATGTTCAATGGCAAACTCTCGGAAAAAGAAAAGAGCAAAGTCTCCATAACTTTTGGAAGAGACAAAAGCTGGTGTGTTTAAATGTTTCAAATCATTTTGCTCTGTCCGTAGTGGGCTTTTATAAATTAAAGCATCAGTGCCACCAAAATCCGCGACCGTTCCACTATACACATTTTGGTCGTGGAGAACAGATGTTGACTGATGACTGGGGTCAAAAGGGCTGTAGCCAACACCGGAAAATTCCGATGTGTGATTTTTCAAGTCAAGAGAATCTGCGTGTATAGCAATCAAAACAAATGGATAAGTACATATGTTTTGAACAACAACAAATATTATAAGAATCGGACAGAATGTAATCATCTTATTATTATAAAGTGTTCAATGTCTTTTATTTTATTTTTCTTGAAGTATGACAAGAAAAAAAAGGAAGGTGGGGACTTACAGAAACGGCATGTTGGTTTGAACGCATTTGTTCCACAAAGCATAAAAACATCAGTTTCTTCTACTTCTGGTCTTGTGAAATTCTCATTATTCACTTCATCCTTCTTAATAAGTTGACTCTGCGGGAGTGGGAGGGGCCCATGAAACACGGAAAGAAAGTTAAAGCACTTGGAATCTGGCTGGCCCTTGATTTGGCATTGATCTCGATGATGAGATGAGACTGTCCAGTTTAATACCTACAAGGAGGGGTCAACGAATCTCATTTTATTTCAACATTCAACATTCATCAAAATTTATTTATTACATATACACTCCAACACAAATGTCTGTAGTACAGATTCTGTACAAAAACACTGCGTACATACACTATATTTTCATAGATTATCATGCTACTTTCCATGAAATGTTTCATGACTCAAGTAAATAAATATATTATCGTGCGGGCTGAATGATAAGCACAAGAAAGCGAAAAAGAAAAGAAAAAAGAATCCGTCTTCTTCGTATTCTTGGTACATATTATATTATAAATAATGTAAAATTTTACTATAAAGCATGTTTTTATGTATAGTATATACATATTCTTACAGAGTTTGTCTTGAGATCGCGTGTACTCAAATTCCAGAGACTATCTCGGGCCCCAACAAACAAACTATCCGACGTCCATCTCAGTAACGAAACATGGTCTTCAGGGTGGCCGCTGAAACTTCCAACTATCTCGAGCTCATCTATACAAAACAAAAGAGGCATAATTTAAAAGAGGCATCACTATAAAGATTTTGTAGAAGCCAAGGTCAAGGTTTCCATCGGCCATCATCTAAATTACAAGCTCTACTTTATTTTACAACGGAACATAATGTACATCGACACGTTACCTAAATTCGGTGTATATCACCATGTCTAATCACGACTTTGATCATCTCATGATCCTCCAACTCACGTTTGCAAACCAAAAAAGATGAAGGAAAAGAAGAAGAAGAAGAAGAAAACGAAGAAGAAAAAGAAGAGAAAAAAAAATAACTCTAGTAAAAGTCTCAATAGATTACATTTAACAATTGTCAAGTCAAGTAACATTATATATTATGCTTTCCAAGCAGAGAAATATATACCCTGTGTAATATATCCAAACCCAAACCTCGTCATAAGCATAAAACTTTGAAAGATTATGAATCATTCCAACTTCTTACTCTTCTTACTTACTCATCAGCATTTGTACATGCACACACATAACACTCATCTCATCCCCTGCTCATCATCATATTCTTTTGCTCATTTTGCTTATTCGCCTACTTGGTCTTCTCCTTTTCTTCTATACTTCTTAACATTCTTCAGGGTAATTTCTCAGGAGCCATTGTGTGGCTGAATAATAAATAAGCAACCGACTCGCCAGTGGTGGTGGTGAGTCAAACTGAGTGAAAATTCTAGTGGCTGGTGGCCACCACCACTGCCACCACTAAGTTTTTCCTAAATGATCTTCGCACCGATTTATTCCTTTCAACTTGTCGCACACAACCCACCTCTAAACATTACATCTACCCATATCCATGCATCTCTAATGAAATTAATACGCGCGCCCTGTGAGCCCTCTCTCCATTTCCAACAACAAAACCTCCTTTGCATATTATAAGCTACTAATCCTTAGAATAAATTTAATCTTTTCTTTTCTTTCCTTCACTTAACTCCTACTACGACAACAAATCCATGAAGACGACTACAACACTATAAACTCGTCTAAATATGATATATAGTCAACTGCTCACGTAAAACTGGATAGCAGAAAATGGAGCTTGTGGTGTTAGAGAAAATTGCAAAAATCTGTTTCACAGCCGGAGATGAATATAAGAGAAGCCATTGGCACGTCTCCAATCATAAATGATGACTGTGGACTACTCACTACATGTACTTATATTGGCATATATTGAAATTTTCAATTGACTTTTATTGTGATGCCATGAATTGAATTTAGTGTAGATGTAGATACTATTGTGAGGCTGAGTGAGTGAGAAAGAGAACACTATACCACTTGTAATATGTCCATCCATACACAAATTTCATATATTCTTGACTCTTTCAACGAGACTACCCTCAACCTTAGTCTACATGTGCCTGTACATACATGAAAATATGATTATGATGATGAAAGTTTGGAATATTTAATTGAGTCAGGAGCTATAACAGGCGTGGGAGAAATTAATGATGTCGATTACGAGTTTTGGAAGGTGTAGCACTTGTTATTTAACTCAATTTTTTTTCTTCCTTTTTCAAAAGATTAATTTCACCTGTGCTGTGATTACATATTAATGCCATTCTACACCTCATTCTATATAGTTTTGTGGTTTTTGTATTCTTGCTGTGATGTAAGTTTATTATTATTATGGTTTGTAATGTATTCTGTATTCTGAGCATTTTCACATTGAATCACATTGAGGCCTGAATGCTTAAGGTTTTGGGTAGAGAATACATTTTGTGAGAAATCTTCATAGTTTATTCCCATACAAGGTGGAAAAATGAAGAGGTGAAAGAAGTGATACTAAGGTTGTATGCATCGTGGGAAGAAAATTAAACAGGCTCTGAATACACTTTTTTCCCCTTTTATTTCATATTATTATTATTATTATATATTTTTTTCAAATAAAGAATACAACATATAGACGACAGAGAGAGAATCTTTTTTTAAACTTGAAAACTTTTCTTTCTCTCTTTCTTTCATTCTCTCTCCCTCTCTTTCTCAGTCAGTCAGTCAGTCAGTTTTCAGACATCGAGACGACGGCTACGCAGATGAAAATAGTACACTTGAAGTGGAATAAATGTGTTGATGAAGAAGAGAAGGATGTGGATGGATAGAAGAAAGAAGGGATGGAGAAGAGAGAGAGAGAGATACAGATAGATAGATGGATAGGGAGAGACGGAGGTAAACTAACTTATCAAGATAATGCCTGAGGTGTTCACCTTTTTTCCATTTTTTACTTGTATAAATCTTTCCAAATAAATCTCAAATAAATCAAAAGTAAAAAAATTTATACTGCCAAATTATCAATTTGTGATAGAATACGAGCTTCAATAGATCAATACATATATGTATATATTATATATACTTGCATATATCTATACTTCGATATCATTTAATTCTGAATGAACTTATGATGAAGTGTATTGACATATTTACTAGTATACGGTTGTCTTTCCAATAAACTTGATATAAAATAATATCCATTTTGGCTGACCTCTGAGCGCACGGAAACCCGTCTTCTAGATCTAGAAGACGTTCTTCGTCTCTTATTCTCTGCCTACCTGTCCATTTATCTACTTCTCTTTCCTTCCACAATGAGCATCGAATAGTAGAACGCACCCACTCTACTCCTCTACTCATAGTCTGTAGTATGTACTAGTTTCAATCTAATGGCATAAATTTTTATGTTCCCATTTTCCTTCCTTTCACATTTTAATCCCCGGCCAAGAAAATTGGTCAGGATTCGTCCGTTTAACCGTCAGACTTTTACCACCACCACTCCAAATACACACACCAATCTCCGTCCATACATCATGTACTGCACAGCTATACAGACATACACATAATATTAACTACTTAGGGAACGAACAAACCATTAGAACATCCTCTCTCAATTGCTCTCTGTATTTCAAATTTCTACGTCAGTTGAGAGAAGAGTGGTGTAGATTACAATAAAAGAGAAGAGAGAGCCCAACTTCAAACCTACTGCTTACGCCATTACTAAATTGATGTATTTTAACAACAACTGAATTTACGACACTCTCCTTTCTACCCCAATAGGGCACAACACTGGGTAGCCAACAAACCAAAAACAACCAGATACAATCATTATCTTCTTTTCTTTTTAAATTTAACCATTTGAACATCCAGTTGTTTTTTCATAATCTTCTCTACGTCAGTTCTCTCTCTCTCTTTCCAATTTCAAATCCAACCAAATCTTCATGTATATATATAATAATTTTTATTTTGTCTTTACCACTAAAACAGTAAAATACACCTGTGTAAATAGCATGTACAATGTATGTACATACATGAACAAGTTTTAATATACTTTAATTCTCCTACGCAATACACACACACACACACCAATGTACAATCTCTCTCCCTCACTCTGTCATTATTAGTACAGCATATGTACTACAAATCCTCATTCAAATTTATACAAACTATACACACAAGAAACGCAACAGAAAAACTCCCCCACCTATACAACTGTTACCTGTTGCAATGAATCGGGACACATGTCCTCTTTAGTCGTTGTGTTGCTCTCTCGTTATGGGGGCACTTGAAACCTAGTCCGACTTTTCATAATAAACCCTTTTTGACTCTGACAACAACAGGAAAGCCATATGTGTGAGAATTGAGAATACTCATCGTCAGAGAAAGAGGATGAGAGCTCTTAACTTGTTTGGCATATACTCATCAAATATCCCTCCTTTTGGTTATCTCAAAAAATCTCAGATGCAAACAGAAAAAATATATATACCTCCTATATACAGCAGAAGACACACATTTCATTTTGTATGCATCACTACCTTTTATATTCATATTCATTTTATATAGGATTCATGAATATTCAAACATTATGTACACATACATGAATGCACTTTTCGCACTTACAACATATATAAACTCCATTTTAGATTTCAAGATTTCCATACATAGAAATGTCTCAATGTACATTTACAGAAAAAGAAAAGATATATATTATATATATTTATCTTACAACTCCAACCACTACAGACTTCACCATCAATGCAATTTAACGGAACGGAAGTGGTTCGTGTAGTACACAAAGATCGCATAGTCTTCATTACATTATAACCCCATACGCATACAAAGTGTATATACACATATATATATGTGTATATAAAAACATTATCATGATGTGAGAAGAAATTAAAATACATTGTTTCAAGTATACTCATCCTTTGTTTCAATACATTTTTTTGGTTTTGAAAAAAAAAGTTTAAATTAGAACTTCCTCTTAAAATAAGTGTACATACAATTAACTTAATTAATAGTTAATGCAAGCATTAGACACAACCATTGGTTTCGATTTAACACATTTCCCATGTATGTACCTATACACTTGTGTTTTGACTTTGACTCTGAACTGTATACACTCCACACGTACGCGTACACCAACAGCTGACACATCGTTCTCACATCACGATGGTAATTTTTATGAGTACATATACATACATCTTGGAAAAAAATAATAACAAGAAAATGTTTCATAATGCCAATGTGCTGGGCATATCCATGTGTAACCAGGATTGTATAAAGTATTTGACGTGAATTTATTGATCAAATGCAAAATTGTAAAATAGAGAGACAGAGAGCGACAGGACACAATGTTGCCTTCAAAATTGCCATCCAAAGAGTGTTATAACAAGGAGAACACACGAAGACAGTGAAATATTTGATGCGGAGCTCTGAACAGTGATGAATACATAGAAAGAGTGAGAGAGAGAGAGAGAGAATAAGAATAATAACAAGGGAGTTCGGATGGAGGATCCATAGAATATGTCCTATAAACCTTCATTAATCAAAACTGTCTGTAAGTCTACATTGTATACCGTAAACTTTTGAGTGGAGTCCACCAAGCAGTATGTATAGGATATGACATAAGATAGATAGGATATTTGATACGACGAAACAACTAGAAAAACTTCTTTTACTGAACCACATCAGACTTCATCAGAGAGTTCATTCCACCTTTTCCTATTCAGCCTCAATAGCCTGTCATTACTATTCTGCTCGATGAATTCATACACACGGAACCTCTTGTTTGACCCCAGAGTACTCAAGTAGTAGCACAAACGAACACAAACATACAAAAAAAAAATAAAGCAAAACAAAAAAGCACATAAAAATCAACCGAAACGCAATCAATAAATTTAGGTCTCTTTTATATATTTCATTTAAACAAAATACCAAATACCAATACTAATGCTAATACTTTGTACTTCAAGGGTAATCGAGAGAGAGGCTTGGACTCTTTTATACTCCTCATTTTCTTAACATATGACCACAAGAGTCAAAGATTAAAATCTTATTATAATATGAAGAAACGGGATATCTATCTACTACTACTAACAAACTGCACATCAACAACGACAACAAAACTACTACCAAACCTCCTTCATTAAAATTTTCAAATACATAAAATTTTGGCAATCATATTTCCCACAAGCCTCATACCTAAATACTATAAACATTATTATCTTGGAAGAATCCTACCAAATATCTCCCGACACACGTACAAATTAATGGCTATACGCCTGCCTATAATCTGCCATCTATAACTAATACTGTTCTCCTCTATCTTTTTATTATTATTATTTTTTTTTTGCTAGTAAATTGAAAAGTCTTAAAGCTATCGCTTAAAATCATACATTTATTAGCTTGATTGAAATGTCTTTCAATCAAAGCATTCAGAAAAGTTTTATATGATTCCGTGGCATACATTTATGATATTTATTTAGCACTCCTTGATAATCCATATCCAATGGGATATGACGTACTCGGTACTCAGTCAGTACCAAAGTACGTAAGTAAGAGTGTAATTCAATCATGGATTTCGTTTTTATTATTATATACGACGTACTCAATATTATTAGAAAAACGATTAGTAATTCATTGTGTAAAGTAATTAGCATTGGATGATTGAAAATAAATTGCTTGAGTATTTAATGAAAAGATAAGGGAAAGGAAGAAGAAAAAGAAGAGGACGAGGAGAAAAAAAAAACAAAATAGAGGAAAGTTGCGTTGTTCATTTGTCGCTGCATGCGGAGAGTCCCCCCTCTATCTCTCTCTAATGCGTATCGCATAGGTTCAAACTAATGAATCAATAAAATGAATAAGCTAGCAAATGGTTTCACCATATTTCACAAAACTTCATCATCATTATTATTATTATTATTATTACTACTACTATAGTATGCAGTCTGTTATATGTGCATTGGGATTTATTACAGGAAGCACGTTGACTATTTACTCAACCTACTTACTACACGATATTGGAACTAATACACGTATGAGAGTATGACGAATACAGACAGACGTATACGGACAAAATAAATAAAATGAAAAATAAGTTGAATTGTTAATGCTCCACTCTCGAAAAGACTGACTCGAAATGGAAAAGCATGAAAAATCAAAAATTGACAACACACTGAACATCTTTTTGGTGTAAGGAAACACATTGCGTGTCTGCTAATTCATATAACTCACGTGTCTGTGTGTAGTGTGTGTACATATCACGTATAGTCAAAATTGAGGAGAAAATCTTCTATCATTTAGTATCATTGTATTGTATATTTTAGAGGAAAAATATAATAATGGTTGACAGGAGAGGAGATGGGGAGAAAGAGAGGAGCAAGAGAGAGAGAGAGAGAGAGAGAGAGAGAGAGAGAGAGAAGCACATCATTGCCATTTGCCGTAAATGGTAAAACTTGTTAAATCCTAAATAAATTTACTTGTATGTATCAAACTACTACACGACTCTTCTTTATGCTCTTCAAATCCTGTATTTCCTCCATCCATTTCCATCTAATGACAACGACTTTGGACAAAAGATAAAATTTCACAAGCATTTTCCAAAATTTCATTCAAGTTTTTTCTCTCTCTATCTCTGTATTCCCACTTTTTCCCTTCTTCAAATGCATGTTTACCTGATGTGATAAAATATATGAGTAACCTAGTGAGATTACGCTAAAAGCCAAGTGTTACTCTCGAGAGTGACAACGGCACGATACGTTACGATATGCGAATGTGATCATGTTTACCTTATGCTATATGATTGCAAACGGACCATGTTCACGAGCCCCAGGTGGCTTTTGTATCTCCTATATTATGTATGCACATTCTATAAACATTTCAATTGTTTACATTGTTTACCTCCAACTTTGGCATTACGCTGTATTATGTATATTTATTCATTCGTTGGTTACACTACATTTAGTTTGTTCTTTTTTTTACTTTACTTTACTTTAGTGTTCTGAGGCTGCCGAGTGTACTGTGTGTGCACTGAATCAATTTTAATTCAACACTTCCGCCAGAGACAAAAATCCATACAAAAGTTTTTCTCTCTGTATTGTTTGTGTTTGTGTTACTGTGTATATAAGTCTTTGCTCCGAGATACGAATGTTGTCGGATATGAAACGGTCACTCGTTTCTAACGAAAAGCAGTTAGACTGTAGGAGGAGCCCACGCTGAATTTTTACTTATTCATCGCTTATCGTTAGTACAACATTTAACATAATATATAAAGATAAATGCATAGACGCTCTCCTTTCTTCTGTAGTTCTAGTCAACCTTCATAGAACAATAAAAGCGAGACGACTAAGAACGACGACGACGACTTCGACAATGATGACGAGAGGAAAATATAGACAGTGTACACAGAGAGTATACACACTACACTTACACATACACACAAAGTATACATCATGAAAATGAGAAAAAAACTCTCAAGAGAGACTTATCTATCCATATGATCAGCTACATGGGAAGCTAAAAACTAAAAACAGATTCGTTAACACTCACGATTTCATTATTAGCTCACAATACTTGTAAAATGTTATCGTAATGAGCATAAGATGCATAGATATATTGAATTATATTCTACTAGTGGACGTGTTCAGAAAATATTCAAGTTAGGAATGAAAACAACAATAACGTGTCCAAGTAAAATGTTATAAGTTTTAAGCGAGTTTAAAAAAAACTAACATTGAGAATCTATATATCTATCTGCTTCTTTCCTACCTTGAAAGACAGCACGTGTTGGAATGGAAGGAAAGGAATTAATTGTCCTAGCCCAGCCCAGACAATGGCAAATATATCAATCCAAAAAAGATTCTGCTACTGCTCTCAGCGTAATTTGAGTCCTATAGCGAGACCATATTATGAATCCGTGCCTAAATCTAAAACATATGATCAGAAAACAGCCCAGAAAAAGAAAGTCACTCATAACTTTTAAATCATATAGACACGAGACACGAGAGCTGACGCTTTGAAGGCAGAAGGGGATGGTAAATACAAATACTCTGGTATTTTTTTTGTCTACATGTGTGTGTCTGTGTGCATCAGAAAAAGCCACAACAGCAGCATCAACTGTATCAAGTTTTAGTATGAGCACATGCAAGTAATGAAATGAAATGACTCATATGTGCAATTGCCACTTGTCAACCAACCAAAAATTACACAAAAATACATCATGTATATAGTTTCAAAATTGTGTTGTGAACAACTTCTGACAGAGTAGAAGCAGTAAACTATTGTGTGAATGTCAAGCTCAGTGAGCGTTCGTAGTTTTCGTAGGCGTACCCCTCATATGACATCCTTAATCGAGGAATTGTAGTAGTAACTAAAAGTAGCTTGGCCAGCCAGGGAGGTACCAGTATCAAAAAAAAAACCTTATACGTGAGAGAGTTATTACATTATAACTATTCAAAATAGCCAAGGGGAATCAAAAAGCTATTTGAGCTTCGGGATAAAAAAACACGATCAACTTTTGATTCTTTTTTCTCCCATGTCTACTCGTCAATCTCATTCTGTGCATTTACTATACTTTGTATACAGTATGAATAAAAATACACATCATGCTAAATAAACTCCACACATGAAATACATACATTACTTTACTTTACTACCTCCGATTACATATATTCATACACATTATCACTACTACAATGCGCAAGCATGTTCTGTGAACTCCCTCCTCCGCCCCTTGAAAAAAAAATATCCAGAGCAAAACTTTTGACATAAAAGTCCTCGTTGATAACAGAAAAAAGTAACCCAGAATTATAACAAATAATGAAAGGAAGCCAATGGCAAATTGTAATGTGATCCAAATGATACGACAAGATAGGAAATGAATTCATTTTTGACTATACAGAATATAGACTGGCAACGATATTCGCAGCACAGAAAATGTATTGTTTATCTCAATTGTTTTTTTTTTCACAATATATATATTATAGTACGTGATGATGAAGGGTCACACACACAAAGAATTTGAGAGTTCATTAAGAGAGACAGTATAAAGGCTAATGTCGAGGAAATTGTTTACATATGTATCAATGTGCACAGACTATATAGAGCAGACATATGTGTATGTGTATCTATAGTAGAGCGAAAAAAACGGACAAGTTTTCGATTTTCAATGTACATACTTTGATATGTGTGTAATGTGAGCTGTAAGATTTGGAGTAGGCAGAAAAATTTGAGGCAATAATTCATCCATTAATATATATGTTACACTTTTTAGACTTTGAGATAATGTAGAATGTGGAGAGTTTGAGGCACTTGATGCGTATCTACGTATCTAGCGGATATAATTACGAGTGGTGGACATGTACTTTCATCATGACTTAATAAGTTCGAAATAAGTTTGCTAATGCAATAATAATTACAGCCAACGGATCACAAAAAAAAATTATTATTCCTTTTGCACATTAAAAGTAAAAATTATGTTATCAAAACGACTGATGACGTACAGCCTTGGAAATTGAAGTACATGTTGTACTTTATTTAATCATTTTCATTTTTTTTTGAGATTTCCCCTAGTTTTTATTGGAAAATTATTAAGGAGGTGTGTGGAAAGGCACACTAACTACGACTACATACACAGACCGTTAGGGATGCTAAAATATATTGCAGACCAAATATGAGTCCCAAAGCGGGGATCTTAATAAATGATTCAAATGATGAAACTGTGTAATATAATATAATTTGTGCATGTACAAAATAACGTAGACTCTCAACTTATAAGGAGCTAAATGATTGTTCCCCATTGCCTTACATTCTGATCTACTTTAATTTCACAGAAAAAAAGGTGTTTACATTTGAAAAACGGTTTCCTTCAACCTCTAGTTTGCCTCAACCACTACAATTATCTATTATTCAATTTTTTTTTTGTGTGTGTAATATCAGCTTTCCATCATTAACAAACTACTCATGTCTTTTTTATACTGTTCTTTTTTTCTTATTCAAAACAAATATTCATATACGTTCCCAATTACGCTAAAAATGTATCTGTGTACTGACTGATGCACAGGGTGAATTCAACAGTACACAGGACACTAGATAAATACATGATAATTGAAAGCTGATTCCAGTGTCTCATATAATTAAATCAAATTGATACTTGTAGAAAGAAATTAGATCCGAGGCCAAAGTAAAACGTGAAACTACATTATAATATAAAAAAAAGCAAAGAGACAAAATGTAAAGTTTTACATTTTCCAAGTACTACTGCCTATTCATATATTTTTAATGTCGCTAGTCTCTAGGCCCACAAGTTGAAGTGAAGAGACATAAGCTCACCTCGTTGTAAGCTTGATTTAATATCCACGCCGTCTTGCCATGCTCCAAGGGCTAGTCCGACAAAGAAGAGTTGAGCCAATTGCTTCATTTTAGTCCATTTTCATCCCCTACCTGGAAATTCATATAATACAATACAACGAACAAGAATTAGAATAATGAATTCACACAATTTGTTAATTTTATCAAGGTTTTTACATCTTTATCATTCCATGTTGCATTCCATTGAATTCATTCCATTTTCAATGTCCCTTTTCTCTCTTGACTATGTCATTATAGTTTATACAAATATACATACAGAAGACGATGGTCAACATGTTTGCTTATCATCATAATATAATGTGTTTACATTGGAGCTTTGTTAATTACTCGAGAATTTTCAGATATAAGATGGGTACATGTCTACTGTCTACACTCTACACACTACACACACACATGTATGGAATTGTCACACAAATGGCATAATTTACATAAGATGGGGTGTAATTTCTACTCGAAATACTAAGAATACATACAAACAACATTCAAATAAAATACTGACAATGTGAGAGATTAGAATTATAAAGGAAAGATGTATGCGGTGTTACACATGGAGGGAGGAGGATTAAGCAAAAAGAAAACGATGAAGAAAAAAAAAAACATGAATAGTAAATAGCTGTGACTCCAACGGATTCCTTCCTATTAAAGGCTCTATACATGCACTCCTTGTTCTATGTCCAATTCTGATAATTAGCGTCGTCTTACATAAACAACTAATTCTAATTCTCATTAAAGAGAGCCATTTAAGTTTTTGAATGTTAAAAGGAGTCCTTCACCTGTTTTCCTTGATTATATCAAAATCAAGCGACTTGGTCAACTAGCACATTGTGAAAACTTTTATGAATTGATGAGAGGACAAGACTTTTGTATTTATTTAAAATCAAAGGAGAGTCCAACTAGAATAATATAAAATAAATTATGACGATACAAACACACACACACACGCACACAAGGTAAGAAAATGAATAAAAGGATTTGTTAAAACTATATATTTTAAAAACAAGACAGTGAAAAAAATTAAAGAGAAAAAAAATCATTGAAGCACAGAGGGACAAGTCAAGTCAAAACAGCCCACCTAACGACTGAACACCCTGTCATGTCATTCTGTAGGTATGTACATACCATGTTGTGTCCGGCCAAAAAATCCATGGTGAGACAGACCTTCCAACAACCCAATCTGAGAAATCAACAGAAAATCTATTCAGCAGCTTTTAAGCTTAACGTCTTAACAACCAACAGAAGAGAAAAAAATATCTATCCGCAGGGTATATAGGTGTAAAATAATATGAAATCCCACAGGTAGAATTGAGTTTTACTATAGAAAAAAATATATAGTTTCCTCGTGCTATACGACGACGGAGAAGAAGACGACGACGACGTTGCTATGGTACATTTCAACTTGTACATGGGGTTGTATCTTTCTTAAAGTTAAATCTTGCTTGTTTTTATCATAGGCATAGACAATAGACAAACACACACATAGTCAGTAATAGTCACACACACATACACATGGAGGAAATAATAAAATGGTTGTCTTTCTACGTGTGTGTCATATTTAATGTGCATGCACAAAAAAATAATAATGTACAAAATATATTATACATAGGGGCTGTTAAAAAATCAAAGCAAAGTAATTTAGCGACGGCTAAGAAATTTGAACGATGATGATGGATATAGTATTGATTCTCTCTCTCTCTCTCTCTCTCTCTCTCTCTCTCTCTCTCTCTCAACTCCTTCACTCCTTCTCCATACTAATATTCCTTCTAGGCAACTTTCTTATGCACTGTGTTTACAACAAGGGATTGGCAACTGCCACGCTTCCGTTATCGCAAGAAACACTTGAAAATTTCTTCGTAACTCATGTCAAAGACACTCACTCCATAAGTTCTTTTACGGATACCCCCCATATGTACACTATATATAGTTTCAAATGTTCAAGTGCGCCGACAAAAATATTCAATATTACGAATAGTACTCAACTATCCATATATATATACGTATGACATATACCTATACATGAATTTGGTTCCCCCATTAATTTGGGGCAATTCCTACCTTGAAGAGAGTCGTGAAAGAATGAGCCAATGATTTCCACTCGGCCAATTCAATATCTCCATGAAGTGCAATTCACAGAATTTACACTATAAAAAATAATTATACTGTCGAATTTGTGCTGGTCATTCCATATAGTTTCCGGTCACAATCACAAAAAATCCTCACTCACAAACTCATTTCCCATCCACAAAAAAAGAAAAAAAAATCTTCCGCACATAATAACAATAATGATGGTAATAATACAAATTTACGCATCTTAAACAATTTTCATGGAATGGAGTATACAAAATCTGCACTGCACTGCACAAATACCATTTGTAATTTTTAATACTTGTGAAGAACTTGTATAGAATAGGCAAAGCAGTTTCTTCCATAAAATGTATGCATACTATTGTATACATGAATTCATAAATATAAAATGTATTATATATCCGTTATTATTCCCAAAAGACACAAATTACAAAAAAGAAATGTATACCTATATTTTGTCATAATAACATCGTTTGAAATCACTTTTGTGCTTTTATGAACTCTACTCAAAAATCAAGCTTTAGTTGGAAACGATAAAATCCAATATGTACACATATCTAAAATGCATTAATTATCATTATTTAAAAAGATCCTAAAAGGTTACACATGTATTATTTGAATTTTGTTGTGACTATATACGCGTGGAGATTAGAGTATTCTTTTCATACAGTCATTAAGTTGCTGTACAATGTACATACAAGAGTGTAAGCAAGTGTGTAAAGACTTATTGGAATTGAAATTCTTAGAAAGGATTTTCCTTTACTCATTTATACATGCAGACAGCATTTTAATTAAGAGAATGTAAAGATTTTTTTTTTTAGAATGTCATCGAAACCTAGATACCCTTTATTGGCCATTGTAACCAAGTTAATGGAAGAAAGTCATTATACATCATTATCATTGTATTATTAATATTTAATATTATATCATATCTAATACATGATTACTTTTATTAAATGACTATAGAGTACTTTTTTGCAAAGATTATTACAGGAGACTTTTGATGAGTGTACGTGAAGTAAGACACGCAACTAACAATATTAATCGAAAAGTCATTATTATTATTGTTATTAGTGGTGTGAGTGTACGTGCAGTGTACGTGCAATGTAAGTGTCCACTGCATAAAATATTTTGTGTATATTTACAAAGTAGGTCTTTCTCAAAGTATTAGAATTATTATTACCAATTGAATGTTCATGCACACATCAAAACTAAACTGCATCATGTGTGTGTGTGTGTGTGTGTGTTGAATTTTTGGTAGTGTGGTTAAGTCTGGTTTAGTCGTATACTAGGACGAACCAGTAGTATATACGTATTATATCTCGACACAGAGACTGAGAGAGAATTGAGTTTAGAATTTCAAAGTGAGGCTTGTTGCCAATCCAATATATTAAGATTCACTGGTGGAGAAAACTATGAACAAAACAGAGAAGGAGAATATTCTACGACTTGCAATCCATACAAACATTACACACATACATACAACAGCTCATCGCCATTATTACAATTGAAATAGTATAGAGTGAGAATGAAAGAAATGAAGAAGATGAAGAAAAAAATCAGAGATATGAAGGATTCAATTGAAAGACGGTGGAGCCGCAAGCGATTTAGATTTATTTTCTTTGACAACGCTGTGACAAGACCCTCATCTCTCTATCTATAGTTTAGAGTCTATACTCACATGTGAACATGTACGTAACACACACAATACATACATGTGGTGGACGTTTCTTACTTTCGAAACGATCCTGAGCTTGATCCCCTCCGGCGTCTGGCCGTCGTAAACTTTCGCCTAACCCTAACTATATGTGTGTTGGTAAAATGGTATCCAATACAAAACCCTATGTACATAGGTTTTTTCAACGACACCCTTCCTATATATAAGTTTTCTGATGATTCTCGTCTTACCACCGTACCTACACACTACTGACTACACACAGAGTCTCCTCTGCCAACAACCAACAACACCAAAAAGTAACCCTCCTCCAGACGACTGAGGGGATGTAGGATGTGAGGCACTTAAAACTGGCATACTGAAATAAAATGCATCTCCCTTTACTTTTCGACCAGCAGCAACAGCATCAGCAGGAACAGCAGCAGTTCAACTTTACTACAAAAATACATTGTATTCCTTAAGTTGAGGAACAGCAGTATGCCTATTAAGCACCAGATCAAGTCTAACCCCAAGCCTTAGAACCCAAAACTGTTGACTATGTATAGGAAAAACATGTTCAGGTTTTCTGTCTGTCTCTTTCTCCCTCTCTCGCTCTCTCACTTTTTCTGTTCTTGAACTTAAAGTAAGACAAGCATACCATTATAGATATTATCTATCTATAGTCTACTCCTACTCTACACACTACACACAACTGCACAAAAATATGTACATGTATGTACACAGTCACAAGATTGCCTCAGATTTACGATTTACAATACCAAAGAATAGAAAACTGCCTCAACCAACCAGTATAGTTCAACTTCAAATCCATCTAAATCTGGAAGATGTCATGCTCCTTTTTTCTCTCTTCTTTTCTTTTTCTACTTCTTTTACTTCGTTTGGATTCACATTCACAACCATACAATTTCTATAGTTTCCCTAAAATGATTTTCTTTTACTCTACTACATACTACATCTTTAGCTTAAAAAAAACCCCAGATCTAGGTAACATAAATACAATTGGAACCATGCACAACACAAACACACAGTACACACTCACACACACTAATACCAAAAAAACCTTTCATATATGTCTATTGTCATATTGGTACATACAGCTAAGCTTCCCTCCATAACTTTTCTCTATCCGTTTCTGTCTGTCTGTCTGTCTCTCTCTCTCTCTCTCTCTGTGCAGAAAACACAATTGACCAGTTTACTATTTCTCACCATTCTTTTGACTTTTTCTCTCAAGTTAAGACTCTGGTCGGATATGTGTGACACGTTTGAGTTTGACACACCTCCAAGGGATACGAATGCATGCTATGTTACACATACATACATTACCTATGTATAAGTGATTTAGACAAGCGACATGCTCGACCAATTTACACAGCTTAACACATTCGTCTCCGTTCAAATGCATCAAAAACTTGTCTCCAGTTTTTTTATTCATATTATCATTTTCCTTTTGACTTTATCCTCAATTTTAATCATGAAACTTATTATGATTAATGCTAATTGCAATTGTTTACACGCGATCTTTGTAAATTACAACAAACAAAAACTGTAAAAATTTATGAAAACTTACAAGGAAATCAAATAAATTATCACACTCAAGTGTCCGCTTAACAATAACAGTAAAAGCTTCCTTTATAGATAATGTAATGTAGGATGTAAGTAACCCTGTTTACCATGTATAGGCATTTTGGATAACTGTCACCTTATTCCTTATTGTTAAAATACGTTCACAAAACAGGATTTTTACACACATTACATTTTTAATCAGCACGATCAACTTTAATTTTTTCCCTATCCACAAACTCATAAAATTATATTGGCGTGTGGGCGTTCTCTAGCTTTTTTTATATTAAAAAAAGCATGCACTCTGACTTTACTCTTCACTTGACTTGCTCTCAAGTCGAAAGACATTTAAAATCATGATGATGGTAATGGTGACGAGAGAAGAAGAGCAAGAGTAAAAAAAACATATATATATATACGAGATCACTTTTTTTTATTGACCCACAAATGAAACGGAGAGACTCCGTGAGCGGTCAACATTTGAAGTCTTCAAGAATCGCTTATCTTCATTATATTATTAGTAAATATTAGTGATACTATTATGTTATTATCACATTTTGCCATATAAGACCAAAAAAGTTGAAAGGTTGCAATTTACGTTGATTTGAATTATGGCAAAAGCACTATGTATATGATGTATATCCAAAAATCCATTTGTATCTTTTCCTTTTTTTCTACTTCTTTTTGGTCAGCACTCTCAGCACAGCTATATTTAACTTTTGGTTTTTCCCTTTGTAAACGAACGAAAAATTGCAATAAAACACACAGAAAAGGCAAGAGAATAATTTTTCATGATGTAATTTTCAATAATAAAAATCATATACCACAAAATTTTGTTTTTTTTTATTGCATGTGCATACTTATTTTTTCCAGAATGAATAATTTTATATCAAGTGGAGAAAAAACAAGTTGGAATAAAAACGTGCGTATTTAATATCCGCAGTTGGTCATTTGCATGGAATAATCAAGGTTTTTTTTCTCCTTGTACAAAGTTTATTTAAGCAGATATAGTATAACGCTGCGCTTACACTCTGAAGCTTGATTCATTCGAAATTCCTATCTATTTGACTGATTATTTGAATTATTTGCCAAGCTGTCCTGTATGATTATATACGAACGCATCTGCAAAGCCCAATGTCGATTTAGACAGGCGTATTGGTGAAAAATTGATTTAAAATAAACGTGTTCAAAATAATATACTATCAAGTTCTTTCAAGGTATCCATTTGACTAATTGGTAGGGAATTAATATAAAAGTAGGGAGCGGTATACCGCTCCCTATATATATATATATGTATATACTTACTACATGTATCCATCTATCCATTTTTATGTAACAAATTCTGCATGATAAAAAATATCCATTTATCCTACTACAATCTGCACTACATGCAAAATAAATTATAAAATCATTTCAAATTAAGTTTAGGTCAATCAATTATTTGACACTTTAGGATAGCCGCTATCAAATTATATTTAAATTTTTATTAGCACATAAGAACTAGTTAACATAAAAAGCCATTTGATTTATACTAAGATCGTTATTATTGTGTCATTGACTAATTATTACTGTAGAGTATAGAGACACCAACAATGCAAACTGACACAGTGACAAGTTTTTCTAATGATTACATAAGAGTGATCATGTCGTGAAATCAAGATGCAAATAATGTAATTTATACCTACTGTATTATTTGTTTTCAAGTTAGACCAAAGTATGTACTCAAGAGTAAAAGAAGAATAAGAAGATGACGATGATGACGACAATGAGAAGGAATCAGAAGAATGAATAGTATGACTCTCCCACATGTTCTTTATAAGAATATTATCAAATTTGAATGCTGTAATGGATGAGACTGTTGAAAAAAAATTTACACACGACTTGTTAGGGTGCAGAAAGTTGCTTGAACAAAATACTTTTGCTTGTTGTTGTTGAGAGTTTGCTAGACTGTTAGACTCCGAACAAAAACTAAATATATACCTAAAAGTTGACGATGAATGAATTTGCGCATTAAGTTGTTTGGATCATTTGTATGCGGATCATTGTAGTACGAGGTGCGGCAAAAGATTGCAGAAACAAACTTATCTCTCTCTCTCTCTCTCGTCTCTTCTTTGATATAATATGACTTGTCTTTATTTCTTTATACCACGACGACAACTTCAAACGACTACCACCACAAAACAAGTTACATGTATATATATTTCCCTATTCAAAAACTACTCTTTACTATATTTTATTATTGAATTGATCTGTGTGCTCTTGCTGTGATTGCTTGCGTATGTTAGATTAAGCCATTACGAGAATTTTACACACAGTGTCCTCATTTGATGTGGTTGTACTTGAGGAGGACCATGATAGTATTTTATCGAATGAATAATATATGTAATGAATGCCGGCATTTCTCTCTCGTTCTCTCTGTGTTGCATCTCATTCTCTCTCTCTCTCTCTCAAAACAAAAATGAATTGAATAGTGTGAATGATTTTTGAGTGTGTGTGCATGCGAATTTGCATATGATGAGGATTACCTTTCGTGGCCGGAGAGTTGCATACACGTACACATCGAATACAAAAAAAGGACGGTTGAAAAAGCTAGAACAGTCAAACTCTGCGTAGGATAGCAAAGACAATTATTTACATGAACAAAATGGAAGTTACCTAACTCCTTGGGCACCTGGACAATGAAACTTGAATATGAAAAGTGTACAGACACACACATACAGAGAAACTTGTTCATTGCTTCCTGTAAACGAAGACTCTATACAGATATCTTCACACACACACATATATGTACAGAGAGTGAATATCATTCGTGTGGAATATAATATTCACACAGAATCTCATCTAACATCCAACCATCCAAACTGTATACCTTACATACAGTATAATTTACAAAGGTGCACATCTTAGGTAATGATAGTTTGTCGTAACTCTCATTAAGTTTTTTTTCCTTCTTCCTATAGCCCACATACTATGGGTTCCCATCAACTAACGAACGAATTCAACTCTATGCCTATGCCCAACTTGCTCCAAACTTGACGTCAAGACCAGTCTGCTTTTTTAAACGTACACACACATACACACATGAATAAATGAATTGATTCTCATAGGCATACATTTATGGAGAGAAGGTATGTTTGCCACACCGCTTTCCCAGTGTCATTGGTAATTGTAACAAAAGGTAAAGTTTAAAGGGAGACTGGCAACACAGCACACAGGTGTTCTTCTTAACTCTAGGCCCTCGGGGTCATGACAGGTTTCTCCGTTTTTAATAGCCTGGAGGGCCTTTACCATTAGTCTAACTTATCATCCTTAGCTCAGCAGACAACTATTAGTTTCTAAATGCATGATTTCTGTATTTGTAGGTTGAGGGAGAGAAATAGAGAAAGAATGGATGGATAGAGAGAGAGAGAGAGAGAGAGAGAGAGAGAGAGAGAGAGAGAGAGAGAGAGAGAAAGAGAGAGAGAATAGAAGAGCATCTGTTCTCTGTATCTCCAAACTCACCTCAACCATTTTCCTCTCCCTGTCTGATTCTGTTTCTCATCCCTTCGTCAATTTCCAAGTCTCCATTTTATTTATTCTCAGATATTATATATCCAAACTTTTTTTCCCATTTACAAACAAAATACAAGTCCTAAAAACACTTAACAAATAAAACCCTCTGCTTCTTTTTAAAATCTCACTTTCTGTCTAAAAAGCTTGAGCCTTCTGTTCCGTTGTGACCTCCCTAAAACTTTATTCCCTCTCTCTCTCTTCTCCATGCTCCACGTACAACGTATGTATGTACACAGTGGACTCAAACACACACACACACAACAAATAATCTTGTGGATCCATCCTTATCACGAGAGTCACACAAATGCATTTCACCTTTTCCCTATACTAATTAACCGTGAAAGCTTTTCAAGTATTTCAAGCCAAACCAAGCCAATTAGCCTTAATTATATTATCGCGCCAAGGATCAGAAGATTAAACACCTGATATTTCCTCTTATTTCTTGCATGTATGGTCAAATTATATATTTTTGATTGCTAGCCAAAAACAAAATATACATAAACAACAACATTACAGAGGAAAAATATTTGTAAACAAACTATAAAACATTTCTATGATGGTGGTGATGATGAGGATATTCTTCTATTGTACTTATTATTATTATTTATATATGTATATTATTTTTCTTCAAGAAAAAAAAGTATATAAATTACATGACTTTTATAAATTTATTCTTTAATCACTGATTAATTATTACTGCTGTTAGCGTGGAGTATAACATGTATATAAAATGTGAACGAGTCAAAGTAAAACGAATAATGCTGGTATTATTATTATCATTCACAATCAAATGCATGTAATAATAATGCTGCATAGAATAGAAAGACGGTCTTTCTATTCTATGATAATGCTGTGCCATAAATTTATTTAATCTACGTATTGAAATGTGCATATATGCTTAGTTAATTGTGAATTTATATATGCTAAGGGTTTACCTATACATGCATGTAGTCGTATTGTTTTGTGTTTGTATTATGATAATGAATAATGGTTTATCGCAGAGACAAACGAATGTATATCTACTGCTATAGGGGTACATTATGTAATGCAACATATTGCTTTCCATTTGCATTTAAAAAATTTGTTAGCGCAGCGAAAGCAAAATAATTTTGTGATTAATTAAATACGATTAGCGTTACATGTCATATCTCACACAGCGAGGAGAGAATATGTGCATATCCAATGTTGTAAATTAAAATGATAGAGTGGACTTGTACTCGAGCTTTTTTACATGTTTAAGGAAATTGAACAGAATATATATACCCATACACTTTAACGAACAACATGTGAATTGTGAATGATACATTAGGTGTATACAGTTTTTCTGTATCACGCAGGTAAAGTAATAAATGTTACGCTACTCGTTACTCTTTCTTTCACAATAGTTAATACTTGACAAGAAATGTTTTTCACACATATACGTAGAGCAAGTATAGAGCCCCTGTGTGTATTGTGGGTGAGTGTATTTATTTAATACGAGGATTTGACTAAACGCAAGTTGTATAGTGTTAAGTAAGTCCTTAATTTGAAACCGATTGTTCAAAGTGGATGAATGAATGAACAAAGTTATATTCCCATTATCATCTATATTGTTCCCCTCAAAGTAGGTCTCTCCAAACACATTACACATTACGTCGTCGATGAAACTTTCATAAGTTTTGTACATTTTTACAAAAGTACATTATACTTTGAGCAATAAAATTTAGAAGAAAATTTTAAATCTATATTTTATGTGACAGTGTATCTAATCTATCCTTACTATTCCTTACATACAGAGATTTCTCATACCTAATTAATACCATCATCCATTTAGATGATGAGGGAGACAATATTGTATGTAGAGAGTGAGAGAGTGAGAGAGAGCACATGGTGAAGAGAACACACTTACTTGTCTCAATTAATATTAATTATTATTTACTAATTTTCTTTCTCTTTTCCTATCTTTCTTTCTTCTACATAGTGCAAAAAAAGAGTAAGTAAGATAATATGTCCGCTTGATGTTGATTTCTGCTGTAGGCATGAAGTACATCCCACTTATACACGTGAAAGACTTGAACATTTATTTTTCATGTTTGACAAAATCGCTCTTCATTTTCAACGCAATCTCAAGATTCAGCTACAGTTTTTTTTTGTGCACATTTCTTCACCAAAAGTCTCGCACTTAAAAACTTAAAACTCAACTTTCTAGTTTATTAAATTTTAGTAATCATATTAATTTAATTGCAAGTACAAAACTTGTACGATCATCATGAATGAGGTATTTGTAATTCATACTTTAGTGGTGAGTAATAAGTTAAAGAATGTTGGGTATTGACTTACCACCGGTTATAATAATATGTTGTGAGGTTCCATAGTTGTTTTAGTGGAGATTGACAAAAAAACGAAATGTCAACATCAATAAGATATTATATTTCGTTAATTGACAACCTCGTGTCTACCGTTGACAAAAAAATTTTTATTTAATAAGTAAGAAGATTTAATCCTTTTGACGAGTTGAATTCCACTTGATAAAATCTTGCTGAACAATGGGTTGAACACAAGGAGCACCAAATACTAAGTACACACACACACACACTGTGTTTGTGTATGTAAATATATATTATTAAGTATTGTTGTTGTTACTTATGTATGTTTACTAAAAGATCCCATCAGTAAATAACAATGAGCATCTGTTCACATTTAAAATCTCTCTCTCTCGCTGTTGCAGATGATCAGATAAATATTAACAAGAATTGCTGCTTACAAGGACAATCATGTTAGTTTTTAAAACTCGAATAAATTTCTTCAATCAACGACGGTTTGCATCACAATATACTTATATATATATATATATAAACAACAATTACAATTTCTGCATAGTAATCAGATGAGTGACATGTGTTCGCTGCACTGCTTTAAAGATATGTGTGTGTATTAATAATAAAACTATTACAAAGTTTACACGGTTGAATGAGTTTTTAAATAATAATTGTATCACGTGTACATGTGTACTAATATGATGATGGCCAAGAAAATTCACATATCTTGGACAACGTACGAACTTTTGGAGTTGAGAAATGCACTTGTACAATGCATGTTTGACAGTATTATCAACAAATCAACAGTTGGGAGGAGAAAAGGAGCAAACACAGAACAAATAAATATAAGATATTATAGAAGTACAACAAGAAGGCAGCTTTGTCAATCTTCAATTAATAAAATTGATATCATTCCTTGACCAACAAACAGTAGCTCACAAATACCTCACAAATATTTATACCTGATATTTATATCCTTCGATGATAAAAGTAGCACCTCTTCAAGGGTTGTTAAACTGTTGATGCTTACACTTTTTTTCCAAATGATATTATTTAATTTGTAATTAATTAGTTTATTTTCTCGTAGTACGTAGTAAATGATATACATATAAATCCAATATTTTCCAATCGGTCTGGTCTGGTTGTTTGTTGAAGTATCAAGTTACCGAAGATTATGATGTTGATGATGATTAAGGACTCGTCTTGTTGAGAAAAGCACTTAAAAGGCGTGAAACTTTCAGAGTCATCAAATATAATGTTATATTAATAGAACAATTTTCAATTAATTAAAATATTTGTTTTAAAAAACACGTGTAACCGAGACTGTGTAATTAAAATCCTCAAAGCTGAATAAAAAAACAGTTGATTTTTTTTGCAGAAGCGGGTCTAAACAAAAATTCAAAGTTGCTGAATTCCTGTGAAAATACCAGTTGAATGCTGCCTTGTAAAACGCACACGCACACTTTCAATATAAATCCAAAAATACACACATTGATGTTGATGCTGGTATACTAACTGTTTTGCTACATTGACAAAAATAAATTAGTATAATTAATTATCCGTATTACACATGGATTTGGAATTTGACAAAATGTACTAATTATTATAAAAATCACATTATAATCTTCTCGTTTGAGCTCTAAAGGGCAACTGAATTTGTTGTTTTGTTATACTTAGAAGTGTGTATACACTTCCCCTTCAAAGCATGCTTTGAAATTTGTACGGGGAGAACTGATCCCTCAACTCAGCAGTGAACAAACCACCCTCAAGCAAAAAAAAACTTACTATATCGCTTTACTACTATTACTACACTCTCGCCGGAGTCGTAGTAAGTAAGTAGTAGCCTCAAAATATATGTATTTTTGTATACACACAGGCACACACACATGTAAGCGTTTGTCTCTCTACTCTATCCACAGTATAGATTCTATACATAAACACATTGAAAGGAAAATGCTGAAGAAAAGTAGAAAAAAAGAGAAAAATTGACAAAAGTATAGTATAGTAATGTGCCAAAGCAAATAAACTCAGCATTAAGCGTTAGCGATGAGAACCAGGCAAGAGACTTCCAAAAACTATACTAAAAACAAACAATTCTGATTACTTTTTGCAAATAAATTAATGCTTTTGCAAGGAGATTCTTTGGATAGGTCTTCTTCTACTTCTGCTTCTTCATTTTTTGCCCAGTCTATATCTATATATATACATAGTACATATGTATATCCTCACCTCATACTAAATACTAAATGCACGGTTTTTTAATCTTTAGCCTTCAGTGTTCATCATCTTCTTCTCACAACTTGTTTTGGCGAAGGGTTTTAAGAAGTACGTAAGTAAGCAAGCAGTTCTATGCTCTTCTAAGAGAAACGAGTTTAAGTTTTTTAAATCTTTTTAAGCATTTAGAAGCTAATTCTACATAAACAAAAAGTCCTTGTAAATTATGGCTCCCAAATATTTTATCTTTAGATTAACTTTTACCAATAAATCACTATGGAATTTCCTCATTGCAGCCACACATTCCATCAAGTTGAGCCTATTTATTTAATGTATTACATTTATAGGTAGGCAAGAGGCAAGTAAGTATAAACCGCAGAAGAAGAAAATGAGAACAAAAGTTTTAAATTGTAACAGGTATACATTTTCTGTGTGTCGCATTTAACCCAATTGTAAGAAATTTATTAATATTATGATTGTCTGCTAATACTTGTATGTATGTATATATATTGTATTAAAATGTGTACACCTATATATTCCATTAATTCATATTATATGACATTCCATTACCAAATGTGTTCAACCTTGAAAAAAACAAGCTTTATATATCTGTCTTGTACACTTTTTTTTATTATTAAAATTAATGTCCATTTTATTATGCTTGTAACAACTACTTTACCACACGACTAATTGTAAAAAAAAGAATGCAGTAGTCTCTCGATCAAGAATAATGAGAATTTTCTGACTCTTTATAGCTTTTACGCAAACAAAAAGACAAAGCAAGCAGAAAGTGAGAGCATTTTACTGATAAATCGAGAGAAAACGTAATTTAAAAAAAAAAACTTGACTCAAATTCATATTGTTCAATGTGGAATCTCTACTAATCTCGAATAGAGATTCCCTGTGTACACGTACACACACATGGTTCTTCATGCTAACTTCATGCTTAGAAGAAAAAAAAACATGGTGAGGAAGACGTGCTGAGATTGAGCAGACTTTTATTTTCTAAAACAACAACAAACAGTTCTTTTTTTCTTCTTCTTCTTTTTGTAGAAAAAGCTTCAATTAAATTGAAGCATTACTAGAATTATTAACGAAGGGAAGAGTGTGTGCAGTGTGTGCACGTACATTGTAGGTATATTCTATGAAATTATGGATTTTTTCTTCATTTTTCTTGTGTTGTATATTTAGTATAGCTGAAAAGCACACGACCGGCCGAAGGGTACAAAAATAGGGGTTGGTTGAGGGTAGTCAGATGAAAATACTTAATAAAAGTCTCAAATGCAGAAGCAGGTACATGTCCTCCTCTCATAAGGCACACAATACAATATCTGTACTACTATGTATGTACTACATTCTATACAGTATCGATATATGTATCTATACATACATATTTATTATTTATACATATTTATTATTTATACATATTTATTATTTATACATATTTATTATTTATACATATTTATTATTTATACATATT
>JAIUND010000630.1:0-60307 GCA_034699125.1 Gisinianus flammeolus
GTCAAAGGATTGGAGATGGAGCTTTGGGTCAAGCAACATTATTGTCCCTCATGACCTGCTCTACAATAATGTCACTTGACCCAAAGCTCCATCTCTAATACTTTGACCTCCAGAACAGGTCAAACGAAATTAAGGAAAAAAATTATAGTACGTTTTTGAACTTAACAGACGATATGTATATAAGTACATCATGGGAAGTTTTCTGTAAGTAATTCACAAAGCAGGTCATCATTTAAACTGCTTTCAAGTCTCCCGAAAATATACATGTACTCGATCATCAGTGTTTCTCTCATCATCATCATGATTACATTAATGTGAATTTCACATTGTGAATGTGCGTGCAAACTGGCATGAATGCATAATTGGGAGTTAAGAATTCAAGATCATAAAGCAGGAATATAGACGAAAGCAAAAAAAAAATCACTTCCGATTTACGGAATATCATCATCGTCATCCTCGCCCCAACCTCACCAACAATATACAAGGAAATACTCCACAAAATGTTTTGTACTATACTATGTGTGTACATATTCAGATTTCCTATGCAGGATGTAGGGAGATGATTATTAGCAAACCTGATTACACACTCCAATGATGATTCGAGTCCAATCACATTACATAATACTGCGGACGGCAGCGAGTAAGTCATTTCATTGTTGCGTCCAATTTATTCATCTAATGGATTGATTGTCAACACTTAAATAAAAAGTTCATAATAAAAATGTATTTGTGAATGGGCCTTTTTGCCCTTTTGCCAAATGTTGATAATGATTGTGGACGGAATCGCCGGAATTTTCAATTTACATTGTTGTCCAACAATTTTTACTAGAGAATTATATATAAAAATTGTGTGACTTTAAATATATACATTTACTTGAAAATTACTTTCACAATCTACACCCATTCATTCAATAGTCATAATAAATAATTAACTGACTCAAAGTCGTATAAAAGATGAACTACTCGCATACCTTTTTCACATTCTCCCATCGATCTCTCTTGACTCTTGTTTAGTGTGACTCTGAAAACATTTGACTACCCTGAAAAACTCGAAACTTGACAAAAATTCAAGTGTATATATATGTATATACAAGAAAATTTCGACAATTTTAGAATGAAATCCTCTGTAATTTTGGTCGTTTTGTCCGCGAATGTCTGTGCTGTCTTGTCTTACCCTCAGAGTGAGTAAAAACCGATTTTATAACTTGTTTAGAAATATATATATCCAAACAAAAATATAAATTGTTACATTGATTGATCCATTATTTGTTGATTTCAGCTTCTCCTCCACAGGTTGGAATGGGGACAGAAAATCCTCAAGTTATCTCAACGACTCCCTCCAATTCTCCAGGAGAATCTTCACCAAAGTCTCCTGATGCAAAAGCATTGAATGGAACAACGGACATTGTTACTCTCCCACCCACCGGCCCAACATCACCAGCAACAATAACTTCAAATACGAATTCAACATCAGATACAAACTCATCTGAGTCTGGGGAAAAGAAATCTCATCATCATCATCACGAGGATAAAGATCGGAAGAATCCGAATAGATCTCAACGGGCTTCGACGGGAACTCGTCAACAGTACGGGGGCAATAAAAAGAAGGATCATAACCATGGAGGAAATCATCAGGGAGGCGGATGTAACAATAATACAACAACAGCCACACCAGTAGTCATTGAAACAACGGCAGTAAGCTCATGAACATCTCAACTCAACCAAATGTGACTTTTACTATATATTTAACTATGAATGTGACCCTTCATAAATCTGAAATTTCTAAACTAAATTTGAAATTGTATACCTATATACTTGGAAAATCCTGGATTTTTTTCATCGTCCTACTATCGTTTTAATGTTTGTTTTTTTAACTGCGGAGGAAACTCAACCTTAGAATGCGCAGATGGCGCAAAGGACTAAATAAATCAAATAAAACTTTGGCAATTTCTTCAGTTTTTTTTCTTTTTTCCCTCATCATGTATGTAAATGTAAATTGAACTGAATTTTCTCATTTCTATATAAATACATATTATTATATACATTTAATTTCAAAGTCACATTTAAACTTATAGAAAATTGACTGCGAGCACAAGCACTGAGAGCTGAGAGAAGTGAATCAGTATATCCTCATTGGAGAATAGAATGAGACAATGAATGAGATTTATGAATGAATAAATGAGAAAAGTAAATACGAAAGCTATTTGGACAAGCCCAAAAACCCCCCAAAAAAAAGAAAAAGAAGAGAGGAGACAACATGAAATATGATTGATCTTTATGAGTTTGCATTTTCATATACAGATACATGTATTCAATTTCAATAGCCATCATCCAAATCCAATAGAAAAATATGAGAGATGTGAGATTTGTTTCCAATAGAAAAAAAAATTGACAATAAATAACAATGCATGCAGATGTATAGACAACTTCCTTCTCCTTCCACCCACAACTTCCCACGTCTCCTCTCTCTCTCTCTCTCTCTCTCTCTCTCTCTCTCTCTCTACAAATACAAAATATATACGATACAAAATAAAAAGTCGTTCAGGTCACAAATTTTGTGCACGATTCCTCTCTCATTCTTCACTCTTCTCTTGACTCAACTTCAATTTGAGATTTGGAATTTGGTTTTCAATTATCCATACAACAAAAAACAACCTGTGTGTGTACCCACGGTCTACAGATAATTAGTGTGTGAACGCATTTTGAGTAATGGAGAGAACTGTAAACTTGATAGTCCATTTCCATTCTGTACAAAATCCAATCTCTGTCTTGTCCTGTGGTTCATTAAATCATCATGAATCATAAACATTTGAGCTTCCACACACACACACACACACACATACACACCCCAATTATCCTACGTTTCCCTATGTGTATAAGTCTACAATATACAGGACACACAACAAATTTTGAAAAACAAAATTCTACCAGTACAGGAAAATCCATCCATGACATTTAAAATAAATCAACTAAGTACACGAGTTTAATGGCCATTTTATTGATGGAGTTGATTTTATGATTAATGAGAGAATTTTGTACGTGTAAACGTTTGTAGTGGGTTCATACTCCATACACATACAGAGGACAATACGGATGGGTAACAAATCTAATTTTAGTATAATATAGTTGAGGAGATTTAATTGGCATTCATATATTTACATGTGTACAGTTATTTGTGATTGCGTCGGAGTGGGAGTCAAAGCAAAGAGAGAGAGAGAGACATATTTTAATTGTACATGTCAAGTACTCGAAAATGTTTGCTCTAACAAGACAGAGCAAGACAGAACGAGAGAGAGAGAGAGAGAGAGTAAGAGAGAGGGAGAGTGAAAGCTCAATCTGGAAAATCACTAGTTGCTTCTTGGGAAAGTAGTTGAGTATGGGATTTTGCACACATTTCCATTCCATTCATTCATTCACAATCCCCATCTTTTGATGCCGGTTCCATCGGTAGACGACTTGCACTCGAATGTCTGCTCTACTCCTCTCTTCCTGACCACATGAGAAACGACACAGTGGCTGCAGGATTTTCTATATAACTATACGATATGGCAGTTCATAGTTACGTCCATGAATGTGCATGTATCTTACATATAGAAAAAGTCCACCCACGCACACCCGCACTCAAACATATATTTGCATGTCTGCCGGTCTCCGTCTATGTCTTTGTGTTTTCAAATGAAAATTATAATGTACACGCCAACTTATTGACATTCGTTCTTTGACTAAAGTATGTTTTTAATGTTGTCTCCCTTTCGTCCTTCATACCTTCAGGCAAGTTATGATATCGAGTCTATGAGTCTGAATCTAAAGTCTGAGAAGAGAAAGTCATCATGGAATGACTCACACGATTTGCCTGATGAAAAGAATCAAAATGCAAAATATATAGAATATATTTAGACATGCCATTAGAAAATGTATCCAGACTATTCCACAGGCCGGATATTCCATATTTCTGGGTAGCAGTTACTTTTATTATTATCTTGGTCTATCATGTGAAATCTCCATCCTTGTGATATGAAAGGCTTAAAGGACTTGACATTGGAATGTACATACAAAAAAATGGATGTACTTCCGGATTCTTCAAATCCAAAGATTAACCTTTGAATATTGACACAAGCTCTTGGAAATTGAGGATTAAGAAATCAGGAACTGCTTTTTCTGCATGGGAATATATTCTGATGACGGAAGAGGAGAGTGAAAGCGAGAAGACTTCTTTTCTCCGTGCTCCTATAAGATTTTGCCCTACAAAAGTTATGTGTATGTATAAATTATTCCCTCTTTCTTACGCACACTAACATATAATAAATCACTCCAAAGCCTCTAGACTATCCATTCTTTCTTTCTCCGGATTCCAACGGAATAAAAGAAGGAAAAGTATAGGTAGGGAAACGATGTTCCATGAACGAACTGGCATTTGCTCAAGAAACATCATGCTTTTTTTTGTAGATTCCCGTTTAAACACATTTGTGATTTCTGAGGGCGTAGTGAAAATCCTCCCCCGTCTTTCTTATAGAATAAGCTTTGATAGTTCATTTCATTTCTTTTTTTTTGATACCCAGGAAAATTTTAAACTATAAATGTACAAAAGGACAAGTTACACACAGATTTTTGGACCGAGTTTAGTGTTTAGGGGAAATTGCATTGCTCATCATTGATGGGAACTCTCATGGGGGAGTTCCATTGGATTCAAATCTATCTGTATTTGTAGTTTGTACATCAGAGGATATGAAATGAATAAAGAGATGGAGAAATTGCGGACATCCGTCGCCCTCTTCACTTCCGATTATTTCCTTCACACACTCCCACAAATACTTTCACATTTCAGTATAATATCTGAATATATACTTATATCACGATGAAACCAAAAGTTCATGTCTGTGTTTGTATGGGTGAAAACTCCAAGTAGGAAATTGTGTGACCTTTTCCATTTTCCATTTTCAATGTGTGAATAAGCCTCAGATGAATCCTCTACGAATAAAATCCACTTGTCACTTGTCCATTTGTACCCTTTTTTAAATTGAAAACGATATTACAAAACTAAATACTCGTTGACCTTGAATTTACATGTCTAAATGGATTAAATGGAATTATGCTCAAAATTCTTTGGATTATAGAAATAGGGCAAGGATAGGATATTATATCATGTTTATTATACCTACAAGTTTTTGTATAGTATAAATAATTATTGTTGTAGGAAATAACGTACATGAAACTTGTTTGCTTGGTTGCATGGTGAAAAGGATAGTGGAAAGTGAGAGAGAGAGAGAAAGAGAAGGGAAAGGGCCAACATGTTTTTTATTCTTATGCAATCGGATCGATTGGCATGAGTTGGGAGCAGGCATGGAACATGCACAGAGACAGTCAGGGAGATATAGTACTACGCATTTAATATGTGGATATGTACAAGTGTGTACATGTACGATGCATTTGTACATGGGTACATATGGTACATGTAACGGATACGGTCGTTTGTACAACCTTTCTATTCACAAACTGTTGGCTTTCCTCCTTTTCCTCCTTTTTGTAGGTTAAGCTCAAAAATTTCTACGCCGTATAAAGGAGAAACTTTTGTTATATATCTGTATATTTATACTTACACACAGGTCTGGTTTTCTGGTATATGAATTCCCTATCCTCAACTCCCTGTACTGCCCGGAATTCGTTTCGTCTGTACTTAATGTTGTTATTGTTGTTGCTTTCACTTCTTCGCATTTATATGAAAAAGAGCCCAAATCGCAATTCAAGTCCAAAAGGGAAATTCAAATGAATTAGATGAAAAATTCACAATTTTTCATTCCCTTCCCAATAAAAATCGTACAAACACAGAAATACTTTTCATTATCATCATATAATATATAATATTTATAGAAATATCTGAAATATTTCCTGACATTTTCTCTATAATCATCGTCGTGTGTTGATAAATCCTAAGTGATCACATCCGGCAACCTGATGATAAAATATATAGAATATATCTGTAACTAACCATGTGTAAAATAAGGCGAACCATGGTGACTCTACTGGTCCATCCCCATCTGTAATGATCAATAAGAGTTTTCTCTCTTTGTTTTCCCCCTATCGGATCTTTCCACTTTTCCAAAGATGTTTGTAGCTGTACTACTGTATTTACCGAGACTGTGTATGTATAGGGATTTCATTTCATTCTTCTGATTATTACTCCACTATGGTTCTTGTTCTTTCAAGAACATCTTGTTCTCCTCATCTAATTCATCCAGATTGGGGAAAGCTACGGAGCTTCCGGGAGTTGAAGGAAGGAAGGAAAAAGGAGGGAAAGTATACGGAAGACAGAGAGAGTGAGGAGAGATTTTAACATGCGTCGTCTACCTATCCTGTCTACTTTGAGACTTGACGAGCATGAGTATTACACAAACATCAGTAACAGTAACAGTACATAGTACATACACATATACACAGTATACGTGGAATTTGGAATTGATTATGATGGGACTTTTGAGAGCGAGAGAAGGAGAAGGAGGCGGTCGGACTCTCAAGGATTTTCCATACATGTATACTCTGGCCTACGAAATAGATTATGTTCCCATCCCATCCTATTCCTATGGTTTTGGATACATTCGTGTAAACGTAGTCTTCGTCGTATTCCTTTTCGTATTCGTATTCGTATTCGTATTCGTAGAGGTGGTAGCGAGTAGAAAAAGCATGAATGAATGACGAGTTGAGTCGTTTTTTTTAAGTCGCCTCCGAGTCGAAACTCGACTCTCATCGATCGATATTTCTACGTCAACTTCAAGTTCCACCCGCTACTTAAACCATCGCATCGAAAGCCCCGGTTGTTTTTTTCCTCTCTCTTTCTGTTTCTCTGTTTCTCTCTTTTTCTCTTTCTCTGTTGCAATGTCACATTACACGTTCTCTCTCTCTCTCTCTCTATTTTCTTTCCCTTCTATTTCAGCTACATATATACACAAACGGTTGTGAACTTGTGTATGAGTTTTCTTGAGTTGTCTAGCATATGGTTGTAATTGTTTCTTTTTAATTGAATTTATTGTTACTCGACCGACCGACCGACCGATCACAGTCAAATATAGCAAATAGATCACCCAGCAAACTTGATGCACATTTTCCGCGGTCTCTGCGGCTGTCTTTAATTGACTCATTCACTGCATGACTGCACTCTGTATACTCATGATGATGTTCAATTTATTTTATTTTGGAGAGTCAAGAGCAAATGGAAGGAGCTCTCATTTTTATCCTTACTCTTAAATGTCGTTATAAAAGGGAGAAAACAAACTCATTCATGAGACCTTGGAATATTCGAATATTAGAATTCCCTTGTTAATTTCCTCAAGTTTGATTCGGAGTCCGAGTCCGAATGAATGAATGGAATGAATAATGGAGACATGTAATAGAGGAGAGTGAGTACTTTATTTACGTAAGTAAGTCAGTCAGTTGTTGTGTAAGACCTTTGTGAGTGCTGTAAGTATGTACATATTGTGCATTGTACATGGAGTCGTCGGGGAGTGTATGTATCTGTATAGAATATGTAGCGTGAGAATCAGTTTGCTCATGCTCGGTACTTTCTTTTCCCCGTTCAGATGCCACCGTAACCATGTTTTGAACGACTCTCTCCAACTTCGATGAAACGAGACACGTGCAAAAGCATTTTCTTTCTCTCTCTCTCTCTCAAGTTTATATAATATACAACTAAAAGTAATGAGAATCTTGTTGTTGTTCAATGAAATGTACCTATATAGATACATATATACATATTACAAGTCAAACTATAAAGGAATGGAGGACGTCACTGGACGTCCATGGAATGGTTCCACCCAAATTAGTCAAGCTATGTTTTCCTCTATAATTATTTTGCTGCTGTTTTTGTACGTGTATTCTCTCTCTCTCTCTCTCTCTTTCTCTCATTCGTTTTAATTACTCGATGACTCGGACTTTGGATTTTGGACTAGCCAATTAAAATGTTTGGATTCGGATATTTTCACTCTGTTTTTTATTATTATTATTATTATTTCATGTTGACAAAACTCGCCTTGGAATCTCTATAGTACAAACAATTTGTACGCACATGAAATACTCCAATAGCTTTTTAGTTTCCCTCTACTCTTTTGCAGAGAGAGAGAGAGAGAGAAAAAGGGGCAGACGTACTTACATATTTATTTCTTTTGTTTTTTGTTTGGGTACTTACAAGGATTCGCCTTCTTCTTCGTCTGTGCTTCTCATGAATCATGAAATATTCAAACCATCAAAGAGAAGTTGATGTTTGGTGTGGAATCTGTGAGGAAATCCTCAAATTCTCACATTCCCAAAAACTGTGTGCAGGTATGTATGTACATGAGTACAGAAAAGGGGAAAAGTCATTTAAAGTATTTCAGCTCGAGCGTTTTTTGTATGTTTTCTATACATATATTTAGTTTTTTAATATGATTTGTCTGGAAGATTCCAAATCTGTAAGTAAGTACCAAGACCAACATATTTCTATAATTCTATTTCTATTCCTTTGAAATGGCATAGAATAAGATATTCCTTGTATAAATATCTGTATTTTATCCTGAGTAAATAGTAAATACATATACACACGGGGGGAAAAACTAAATTCATTCTGATGTGGATGATTTTGCCCAAGGCAAAAGACTTTGAATTCATCATGTCAAGTCCGATACGGTGAAAAGACAGACAGAGAGAGAGAGAGAGAGAGAGAGAAAGAGAGACAGACAGAGACAAAAGGAAGGAGGCAAAAAGAAACAATACAAGGAAAAGTACTAGAAAATGACTCAATTTAAAATGAATATTTACATTTACTTTTGGGAGGGCATGAAAACAAAAAAAAGAAGAAGAATGAAAACAAGAGAGACAAGAGATTTGAAAAATTGCAAATAATAAGCCATTGAGTGGAGAGATTGAAGAGAAAGAGAGAGAGAGAGATGCAAGTCTTAACTGGTAACTGGAATATTTTGATTGTCATGCCGTGTACGAGGTTTTTTGAATGAATGGAAATGTGTGCGGAGAGACATGAGTTTCTCCAAATGGACATGTGTTGTCTCTGCTCTTTCATTTGATAACATCACTTACACACAGAGATCTCCCTCCAACGCCCACGCCACTAGAATAAGAAGATCATCTGCTTTGCTCGTTGCTCTACTCTGCTCTCCTCTCCTCTCTGTGTCTGTGTGTAGATTGTAGATCCAGGTGAGTTTCTTCACCCATATCGAATCCATATAGGCAGACATTTCATCCTCATCTTCATCATGAGTACTCTGAACATATAGAATCATAATAAAGGAAAAGACAGAACTTGGGATTCACAATCCATTTTGTTTTAATAGTACATATATCTTACCTGTAATTTACATGACTATGTACACTTTGTTAATATACACAAATTGACAAATTGAACATTTTGTGACCCAATCAAATCTACACACATGTTTTTTTCCCCTACAAATTGTGCAAACTGAGTGAATCGTAAATGGAATTGGAAAGATATGATTCTGAGTTCCGAAGTGATTCCCATGTGCGTTTTGGCATGTCCTCATCCAAAAGTATAAGGGCAATTGAAAATGGAATTGAAGCAGGCTGTAAACGAACTAGTGTAAACTGTAAACTGTAAATTGTAAATTGTCAAATGTACACTGTAAAAAGCATGATTTTAATTTCCATGTCAAATGTCAATGGACTTGATTTCAAATGTAATGTAAATGTACATGTGTAAATGGGAAGACACATTATAACGACGACGCACAGCATGAGCAACACACTTATTTACCATTTGGAATATGGAATTTCGAAATTCAAATCCACAAATGCTTTTTTCTCCCTATTAAAAATGTCATCTCATCTCTCATCCTTGTGACTGTGGTGATAAAGATAAATTTCAAGTTCGAGTTGTATTTAAGCCATAAATTTAATTCATAATAGAGCAGTCCAAAAAGTCCAAATCCAAAACAAAACTAAAAAGGAGAAAAAAAAAGGCTTTGAATTCATGTGAAATGATTTGAATTTTGAATTTTACATGCGAGCAATTAAAATTAACGGTGTGTGAAGACTGCAACACAGCAAACTATCATGAGAAATGAGAAATACGCAAGGAAAAAGAGCTTGAAAATTTGAAGGACATTTAACTTTCCATAAAGTGCTTGAATTCTCTTTCTGTATTTTGCCTGAGGAAATATTTATTTTGAGCAAAAAACAAATAATTAGAATTTAATTTAGTTTAGAATTCCCGTGGATTAATTCCTGAGCTCTGGTGTATGCAGAGAAATATGGAGAGTTTTCCGAATGTGCATATTCTGCATATACAGAAGAAAACTGAGACTCAGAGTGAGAATGAGAATATATAAGAAGGGAAAGTCAAGTTAGGAAAAGTCGTTGAGCTTGAATAATGTACTGTGAGAATGCGAAAGAGAATGGAATGAGTATTTGAGGAGTTGAGTTGTATATATGTACCTACTAAAAAAGATAGAACACGTTCTCATCGCTGAAGCCAAAAGCCAGGAGCAAGTTATGTGTGTGTTTGAGTTTGAGTATGTGTGTGGGATGACTGATCTTGTCTCTCTCTGAGAGAATTAGCAAACAAAAGCAACATGTTGCAATCAACCAATCCAATCCAATGCAAAGCAAAGCAAAGCAAAGCAATGCTTCACGATGGACTGGACTGTAGAGTGTAGACTGTAGAGCAATGAGTAATACAGCAAGCTACATATAAATATAGGCGAAAAAAATAAATAAAAGGTACACACTTATTTGTCTTTCTAAGCTTTTTTTCGCTCCTCATGGTTCATAAAATGAATCTTTATGACCAAAGCTTGGGCATCATCATCACATTTTGAAATCTCTCCGTCTGTCTCTCGACGAGAGCATCCCTATTTTGTATGTATCTTATACTGTCAATGTGTTTTGTTTGTTTGTTTGTTTGTTTGTGGCTTGTGGACGACGAGATTCAATGTTCAAAAAACGTGTTCACATTCTTCATATACAGATACATATAGTATTCATTTTGCTATGTAGCTCAGGATATTTACAACATGACACGACAAACAAAGTCAACTGGTCGTCATATTCATATTGTAACAAGAAAAAAAAGAAGAAGAAAATGGTCATTTTTTTAAAAAAAAAGTTCAAGCCATAATCGTAATGGTTGTTGTTAAAACATATATATATACAGATATATTCAACATTTCTCGCTGTAACAATCTCGACCCCTGCCTCGGTACACTTTGTGACAATTGACACAATGGCTCATTTTCATTTTCATTTCCCTCTTTGTCAAACGACTAGAGAGAGAGAGAGCATTTAAATTGTAATCATCTCCACATGGACAACACACAAACGCACACACTCAAAATCCCAACATTTTAAAGAATTATGTCATCAAAAAGTCATTCTCCACATTTTTATCTACCCTCTTGACGATGATGAATTACTCATTTGACCCATCCACAAACCCGAAACGTATAAACGTTCACACATCAAGTCTATTTTCATATGAAAAAAACTCCTCCGTTTTTTTTTTGGAATGTAACTGTGACGGAGCAACAAGTTCAAATTGATATAAAATTAAATTAAATTGAGCAGAAGGTCCGAGAGGACAAAAGTGGAGAGGGAAAAAAGTCAAAGCTCATGGGACGTCCGAAAGGTGTCAACGAAAAATTGAATTGTGTTGTGAACATTATCGGTTAAGTAATTTGTTCCATGTGGTGACTCTCCACACAAACATATATATATATATATATATATATAAAATAAAAATGCCAAATAAGACTGCGAATATGGATGACTTTTATTCTCCACTGTCTCCTCATCGCCCCCTCAGTTTTTTTTGTACTTGAATGAGTGGGCTGACATTTAATAGACATTTTTTTTATCTGCAAATCTTTTTTACTTCTCTCTCTCTCTCTATCTTTGTTTTAACCTAATAAAGTATTTATTTTTTTAATTTCAAATTTGCACATTGCATTAGACAAAAAAAACATGGTATGGAAAATTCCACAAACTTGATTATTCTTTCCTTTTCTCCAAAACAATTTAGTGACAATTTCGTGTGCTTGAAAGCTCGCATTTAGTCCTTGTTTTTTTGCTTTGGGAATTTTCGATCTGCATTAAAATAAAATCGGGGGTAAAAAAGAATACAAAAAGAAGAAGAATGGAAAGGTCCGAGACGGGAAAAAATATTACACATCAAAATATAGGACAATTGACAAAACTCATAAAAAACACTAAATTGTTATTGTTTTGAACACTGAAGTTTCTGTTTTTAGGTTTTTGTTTTTATAAAGAGAGCTTTTGACTAGAATTCCGTCCTGACTAAATTTAGATATCCACACAACTCGACAACAACTTTTCTATTTCTATATAAAATGAAATATTGTATATTTTTTTCCTCGCCTCCGATTTTGTCTTGTATGTGAGTAAAATCCTTTCCCCGTTTTTATTAATAGGATGCATTGTAGCAGCAGAAAAGCAGCCATCCGTGTGATCAAGTGTTGAGAAATATTGTATAATATGTATCTAAGTTGTATTTGGTTGTGTAGGGAAAACGTCCATCTCGTTTTACATTAATAATCTGCGGTGTGGCTGGGAATTGGAAACGGAAATCAACTCTCCTCGTTTCATATATTTTCGGACATATACACACAGCAAAATAATCTCATTTACTTACGTTTCTATACACAAACAGGGAGAGAAAGAAAGGGAGAGAGAGAGAAAGAGCTCCAACACTTTCGTATATATGAATCGCCTATTTCATATTTTGTTCTCCTCCATTAGAATTGAATTGAATTGAATTGAATTTCCGGTGAAAATCATTCTGAACTTTACACAATATGGAAAAAATTCTAATTTTCCTCCCTCAAAACGTGGCGCGTTTTATTTCATTTTTATTCCGGAAATGGGAGCTAAAAATGGTAATAAAAAAAGAGAAAAGAAAGGTATGTACCTATATAGAATGTAGGTATGAAATGTCAAATGTCAAATGTGAAAAGTTCAATGAAATCTCCCTGTGAGTAGTCGGAGAGACAGACAAACGATTATTTAACCTTTATATCACATGCTAAGCATATAAGGATCATGATTTTCCCCTTCACTTTTCTCCGTACCCGAATTTTGTTGTCGTAACGTTTTGTGTGTGTGTGTGTGTGTACGTGTTTCCTAATTCCATATTTAAATCCCTCTCCATGCAACCTGAGAGTGTAAAGTAAACTGTTTGAAATATGAAATATGAAACAAAAAATCTCCTCCTGACCTTTCCATTTCCATTTTAACGGAGGAAATGATGACAAATATTATTTGGTTGTTGCTCCTCAGAATATTCTCATCTCATCACATCTCTGGGATTAAATCAAATAATTTTTATCTCTCAGTGGACAAATTTCCAGAGGCTCTACAGAGTTGAGTTTGTACAACAGTGTAAGACAGACAGAGAGAGAGAGAGAGAGAGAGACAACACATGACATATAAAAGACCTTTGAGCTTGAGTATTTACCTTTTGTTACTCGTGATGGGGCTTTTGTGTGTATTTTTGCGTGGGTGGTTTGAGAGTGCGAGTCTGAGTAGTCGAGCAGTATATGTGTGTGTGTGTGTGTTTGTGTATGTGGACACACGGTTTATTATGTAGTACTTTATAGATGATCACGATCATAATGGTTCTACCTACTCCTCCTTGTAATCGTACACTTGTGTGCTCTGTCCCCAGTCCCAGTCCGTACAACGCTAACTCGCTAACATATCAACATCATCATGTAAAGGTTAAATCAGCTCCGGGAACTCCTTTACCATTTTCCCCGGAAACTACGATATCAGGAAAATGATGAAAAGGTAAAGACAAGAAAATCTAATTGATCTGTGCCACATACAATCACAATTACATCATGTCGCGCCGAAAAGGCATTTCCCCACCCCCTAAAACAAATCGTTATCGTAATCGTTCGTACTCTTTGGGATTTTTAGATAGTGATCATGGAAAAATTTTGATATCTTACAAAAAGGAGATTTTGCTGACGAAAGAAAAAGAAAGGGACTTGAGAGAAAGAGAATAAATGATGATTTGATTTGGAATGTCTGTATGTACATTGTTATTTCCTATAGACACACTCGACAGGGCTCCGTTTTCATAATGAATGGAAATGGAAAGCATTATCGTTTTTTTTTGTTGCTACTCGTTTGCTTGAAGACTTGAAGCCCCGAGGCTGGAGTGGAGTGTGAGTGGGTGGGAGAGAAGAGGAGGAGCACGCACGCACGCACACAACAAGTTGTCAAATCCAAAGAATGAATGCATGAAAAAATGAAATCTCCAAGCTATCGTTAAAAAAACTCATACCTGTGGCAAAAAGAAAGAAGAGAATACACGCATTCAGCCATTAACCAATTTAAGAGTCCTTATCATTATTGCTTTTTATCGTTTTTGTATGTGCTTCTTCCTCCTCCGCGGGTACATAGTAAATAGTAAATGGTCTCGAGAGCCGTTGTTGTTGTCGTTTGTTTGACATTTAAATCAGGCTATTGGGATTTGTACACAGTCAAAAATTGTTCACGGGGATCCGGGCAGAGCTCAAAAGTAAAAGTCCCAATTCCATTTCTCCGACACCTTGTTGCGCTTTTTCCCATGTGGTCGGACGTTCTACGTTTATAGGAATTGCGGAAGTCTATATCTATACGACGATATATACGCAAACAAAAGATTTTCACACGTTCATTCATGATTCATCATTTACCATTTACACTTTACACATTTACAGGTTGCTCTTGACTTTTTTTATTTTGACTCATTCCTGACCGGTTTTTGCTTTGTACAAACCAAGGACCACCGAACGAGTGAGAGCTTGAAATCGATTTGTATTTAAGATACGTTCATTTTCTTTCGTATTTCATATTTTGTATTTCGTAATTCGTAATTCATGCATTTTGACTGGAGAAAATGAGAAAATAAAGGAAACTGAATGGGATTTTGGGATTTTGTATTTGGTGTGCTGCGTATGGACTGTTGAGTCATTGCACAAGTCAGTTATTTTTTCATACGTAATTATCTTTCTCTTTCATTTTCTCTTTGTTATTTATTCGTATTGTTTCTTTCCCCTGCAAACAAGAGCTCAGACTCTCAAACGTGGACTAATATTGACATGGATTATGAATTATGACGTTTCGTATATGAATGAATCACCCTCGCAACTCCCAACTCGCAACTCACACACACACCTGTTTTGTTTTCTCCGTTTCACGCCAATTCAATGTCATTTCAGTCATTTCATTTACCGAGAGAGAAGGAGAATAAAGTATGATGATGCAGGCAGGCGGCGGCAGCTAAAAAGTTGTTGCTTCCATTCAATTATTCAGACATTCTATAGCTCTGAGTCTGTGAAAACAACCAATCACATATTACGAAAGATCCGCCAGCACATGAAACATCCGTTTGTTTTTCTTGGTATATTTCTTCAATACGGAAGTTTCAAGGATCCGGAAGATAAATCGTGACCATGTAACACACAATACATACAACTACATACAACTACATACAACTATAACTACATATACAACGACAACGATCAACTAATCGATACACCCACACGCACTCATGTTCCATCACATCATCATTTTTATATAATCCATATTCAACTCTTCCCCCCTCTCTCTTTCTCTCTCTCTCTCTCTCTCTCTCTCTCTCTCTCTCTCTCTCTCTCTCTCTCTCTCTCCTTCCTCCATGTCTGTACAAATATAATTCCCTATTGAGAAAAATGACGGTGGAGGAGAGAAGAGAGATTCTCGACTTTTCATATGTGTACATCAGACAGAGAAAAGGAATCGGATTGTGGAAGGAATTACATTGGAAATGGATTATTAATAATTAATCGACTGAGATAACATGCATTGGAACATGGTTATGGTTACGCTGTACACTGTACAATAAATAAATCCGAGACAAGTATACAAGAAAAGAATGAGAATGAGAATGAAAAGGGGAAAGGATATGGGCGGGCAGTGTAATCCATTCAATAGAGAATTGAAAAGAATTTCCGTATCTGTGGTAGAGACTGACTGTGGGAAAGGGAAAGAGAAAGGGAAAGCGGAAGGGAGTTGTGCAATGGAACCATGTTTTTGTTGTTCGTGTGGTGTACTGTGTTTGTGTAAGCGGTCTGTTTTGGGAAATGTCCATGTGCATGTCTGAGTGAGTGAGTGAGTGATTGAGTGAATATATGTGGATTTGTGGATGTGGATGTGAGGGAGAGTCGACGAGGACGACCACGGGCAGTAGCAGAGTACATATTTATAACAGATATGACAAGGAAAAGCATGAACATGTAGGCAACTGATTGTGAATGGCAACGGGAGCAGAGAAAGGCTCATTTCATTTTGTTATTAGAGAATAGATAAGGGATTTTTTTATCTTTTGTAGTTTTGTACATAGTGTGGAGTTGTGGAGTTATAAGTATGAATATGAGTATCTGTACCTATTTGTATTTGTACTTGTAGTACGCGAAGGGTGACATTGAAGAGTCCTTTGATTTAGGATCTCACTTTGACTCTGACTCTTTTCTCTCTCTTTGGTTTTCTTCGTTCGTTGGGTTGGGTATGAAAAAGGAGGGAGTCGTATGTGTATTAGTGTATATGTATATAGCGGGAGTAGCAGGAGGAGCGGTGAAAATAGCAACAGCAACGATGGTTGGAGAGAGCTGGTAATGGTGTGTGAGTGGAGTTTGTGTGTGGAATGGAAATCGATAGGAAGCCTAGGCTAACGGCACGATCATTGTGACGTCGGTTTGGATCCCCGTCCCTCGCACGTCACTCGTCCTCAGATGACGTCAAAATAAACCTGGATTGTAGGTTATCGATCCACGGGAAAGGAGAACTGGATGAGAAGTGGAGAAGTGGAAAAGTATGGAGAACGCAAGAATAAGTTGTCTTTTCCCCTCGCTCTCGCTCTCGCCCTCGTTCTTCCTCTTTCTCTCGCTCTTTCACCGTGCCCTATCCACCGAGCCCTACTTTCCTAAATCCTCTCTCTCTCTCTCTCTTCTCTCTTTCTCTCTCCATTTTCCAGCCATACCTTCACACTCCTTTCCCCCCTTTTTTCTTTTTCTCTGTACAAACGACTTCCAAAAAACTCGTATACACTATACAAATTGATGCGAATTTACAGATATATTACTTCCCCGTCTGCATCATTCCAGTTTTTCTCAACTTGCATCTATTTCCTTATGTATTTATTGTTATGTACAAACAATCAATTGTAGACATTAAACAATTCCCAATTTATAATTACTACGGACTAAATGCTAAATGACTTAATTATACCTATAATGTTTTACGCATTGGTTTTTTATTGAAATGAAAATGGAAGCTGGAGCTGGAACTGGAACTGGAGCTGACTCATTCAGAGTTTTTTTTTATGGAGGAAAATCGATTTGGAGTAGAGTAAATTCCTGGTAGTCTCTCGACTGTTTGTAGTGAAAATGCGGCGGATTTTTCTCCTGTGTAATAAGGAGAGGAAATGAAGGGGTATGAATGAAATGAAACCCCTCCCGAGTTTTCTCTATACGGTGCCCGGAACGGAAACTTTACTAGTAGAGAGAGAGAGGGAGGGAGAGAGGGAGAGAGAGAGAGGGAGAGAGAGAGAGAGCCTGATGGACGGTGTGTGTGAGCTGACGGTATAACGTAGATAAGAAGCCATGAATGAATCGACGTCAGAACGTACTCACGTAGCACGTAGCCCTGTCCCTGTACCATTCAGAAAATTCTCCGTATTTATATGACTACGGTTACTGACCACGTGCGTACGAGCTGAGAGAGAAAGAGAGAGAGAGAGAGAGAGCTTCCCTATTTACTATTTACTGTTTACGTCTCATTCAGATTCAGTTATTGGAGATGCTCATGTTTCGAGTAATTGGAGATTTACATATGTAGAAACGTTGACTGTACAAATACAAATACAAATAGTCCTTGTAGTTGAGTTGAGAATAATTAATTAAGCACACACATTAACACGTCGTCCACCTAAAATCCACCTTGTCTGTCAAGCAGAGAGAGAAAAGTGAGAGGAAGAGAGAGAGAGAGAGAGAGAGAGAGAGAGAGAGAGAGAGAGAGCAATTGAAATTGAAATTACAACTTTACATTACAAATTACAACTGACAATATTTTCTCACTCTTCATTTTATTTTGGTTTGAAAGAGAGAGAGAGAGACTGAAGGAGAAGGAGGAGCTGAGAAGCGGATAAGTAAAGTCTTTTCTGGTGTGCTCAAGATGATTTACATCATTTAGAGATGAAAGAAATACTGTGATATTGATGTTGGTGGTTGTTGCTGGTGCAATTGCAGTTTCATACATAATCAATTAGCTTATGTCGTCTTCGTCTTCGTCACAGACACACAGAGAATGAACACAGAGTAGGTCGACATGCATCGATCGATTTGATGCATCGCATCGTTGTCAAGAAATCCTTTCTCATATTTCAATTTCAATTAAAAAAAGTAGCAGTAGCTGCCGACTCCGACTGCTCACAGCGAGAAGCTTGAGAATAAAGACACAACAAAACAATTTAATTACTCAAAAGTTATGGGAGGGATTCTCCAGTGAATTTGTCATTACATATTTGACTCCTCACAAATTGAATGCATACGGAATATGTACAGAAAAACAATGTTCTCACATCTCTCATCATCAGATCATCACAATTAAATCTGACGACGATGAGACTTGCACTCACTCCAACGTATAAGTGAACGCAGAGCTGGCTGTGGATGGGAATGTCAATGTCAATGGGCCACAAGTTGTAAACACAATGGAGCAGAGTTTCAAGTATGTCGTTGTGTGGACAATCAAAAAGCGTCATCACACGTTCACTCTCTTCTTCACACATACATACAATCCTTGTTGCATGTGTGTGGTGAGGATTGCCTCCTCTCTCTGGTCTCTCTCTCTCTCTCTCTCCATCCGTCAGTCGTCCGTGCACACTGCACAGTACACACTGTGACTAATCAATCAATCAGAGATTGTAATTTGATATCTCTCTCCAGCTACTGGACACTCAAATACTCTCTCTCTCTCATTTATATTCCCAACACACAATCCCGTGTCTCACCTCTCTGTGTCTATACAACTTTTCAAATCCGAACTTCACCTTGGACAAAAAAAATGAATACAATACAAAATACAACTCATCTCTTGATTGTTTGATAAAATTTAAAATACACGAATGATCCGTCCTCGTCGTCATTCATCATTTTTAGTCAACAGAAGCTCTTTTTTATTCGACCCTATACTAATTTCGGGGATCCATAAAAATTGAGGACATCAAATTCAAATAATGTTTGAATTGTTGAGACAATAAAAATAAACATGAAACTGGAATGTGGTAGAGAAGCTTTTTAGTTTTAATTTGTCATCTTAAGTACACACACACACACACATGCAAATGCAGTCGTCAAAGTTACTTACAGGGTCTTCTGATGAAGTGTCTCTTTGGATTCTATTTTTGCTTGAGCGTTTGCAAGTGCCAAGTGTGATTGTTCTGATGAGGGTCCTCACTGATATTTACTCTGCGCCTTAAACAAAAAAAACTGGACGGTTCAAATGGGTGATGTTTGTGCTCTTTGTCAAAGTACACACACACACATCACCACCATTGGACTCTGTCTCTTCATCTGTAGATGTATAAATATACTTTACGTGCAAAAAGCTCGTTGTATATATTCTTCAAGAGCTCTGCTTTCTCGCCTCTCGCCCACGTCAAAACTCTCAAATACTTGCTTACATGCTTCAATGCTTCAATGTTTGAAATCAAAATCAAAACACAAAATATATACAGATATTATATATTGTACCCCCCAAAAAAATGAGAAGGATCATAAAAAAACAGAAAATCTCCTAATGTTTGTTTGCTTATCAAAGTTTTTCCGTCGTCATAAAACTCGACTTTGAATCGATACTGCATATATTGTATAGAATATAAAGTCATCATTTTTATTATTATTATTATCATCATCATCATCAGCATCATGGTTGATATTAGGGTTACGCAAGAGAGCAGACGAAGCTCAAGTTGGAGCATAAACATGTGCAAACGGGAGAAGGACTTGAAACTCGTAGTAAATTTTTGGATGGAGGAGAAAGTGGTGAGCGTGTGCGTAATACTCTACGTTTGTATTTGGTATACTATCAGTAGGGCGTGGGTGGATGGAAGGAACATGTGTGTAAGTGTATGTATGTAGTGTATGTCAGTTTGAACTGCGCCAAATTATTTGCATGTATGTACATACAGGAATTTGGGGGGGGGGAGGAGGGGCACCAAAAACTCACCTGAGTTGTGAAGATTACAGAACAACAAGAAAAAAGGCAGGCAGATTCATATAATTCAGATTCAGACAGACTCCTCTCAAGTCGAGTCAAGTCAAGAAGGGAGTTGAAACTTGAAACGGACTACAAACGTTTTTTGATTGTTTTCAAAACTCTGTTTTGAATTTGGATGTAATGTAAATGTAAATGGAAATGCCTTTGACCCGAGTAAAGTACAGATACAGATATAAGTAATATCGTAGTTGAGAGGGGAAAAAAGGGGAGCACATCACCATCTGAAGAGATTCCTTCGTTTTTCCTCACTCGCTCTCTTCTCAAGTGACTTGATTTAGTGTGAACGTAGGTATGTATTAATTACACATGGAAATCGTACTTGCTTCCTTTTCCTTCCTTGCTGGATTTGATTGTAGAAACAAATGTGTAGTTGATGAGGAAATTCAAATCCACATTTCCCCTTTTGTAATTCCTCTGTATACTTTTGTACTTTGGGTTGCACACACACAGATTTATTTAGCAATGTAAATTGTAAATAAATTGTGTATGCAATTTGAGAGTTTGAATGTCGTCCTCTCTAGCCAAATGCAAATCCAATTCCAACCCAAGTTGCAACTGAAATGAAGAATGACGGCGTCTTAGTATGTATTATTATGTATGTATGTATATACACACTGTGCAAGATTATGAGAGAGTCAGAGTTAGAGCCAAACAAATGTAAGATCATATTCGTATTTGGAAATGGGAATGAGATGAAATGGCATGTTGAAAACGCGTATGTTCTCTCAGTATTCAGTGTTATGTTAAGTTATATGGTGATGGTGATGGCGAGTCTATGAAGAGAGAGGAAGAGAGAGAGAGAGAGAGAAACGTGCCAAGGTTCGGAAATGCACGTGGAGGTAATTGAAAAGGGAGGAGATTCCAGTATTAATCGCTTCTCATTACAAATTAATTTCCATCTTGGACTCAGTTGATGAGTGAGATGATTCTCAGATTGACTACGAACCGGAATCCGGATGGATTTCACGGAATTGGTGCAAAATATGAGGAAATAGTCGACAGATGTGAGACTCATTTTTTTTATCTCGATCCTCTCCAACTCAAACTCACCTGACGTAATCCTCAGATAGAAGCAAGTACAAGAAGACTAGAAGACATCAAGAAGAGAAGGAGAAGAAGCATGTAGATGATGAAAAAACATAGTTCAATCTTCTCGTTGAAGAGATTTTCAAGGAGTAAAATTCGTTCACAGTTGTTCACATATAAATATACATATCTATACCTATACAGCAAAAACACAACACACTAACTATATGTAAACCATCAACACATATAAACTTCTGCCTCACTTCTCTCAATATAGTTATAGACTATAGCCATCACATCTCATACATACTCATAAAATAACACTCGCCCATATTCACAACACATGTGTACATTTATGTATATCTGTATGTAATGTACGATATGTTATGTACATATTCATATTATCGTATAGTTTTTTTGTGCCTTCTCTTTGTATCTTCTAGCTCTTTGCCCTCTCTCTCTCTCTGTCTCTCTCCCTATTCTTAAATGTGGAACTTGAGGATTCGTATAATAAAAGATGGGAATAATGAGTGGAGATGGTGTGCTAAGGGGAATCAAATGAAACACACACAATTCCAATTAGATGGACAGTTTCTTCATGTGGGTACAAAACGAAAGCACCTTCCCTCAAGTCTCTGTCTGTCTCTCTATCTCTCGATCACTCGCTCCCAATGAATGTATGAATGAATGAGGCGGAGTGTAGTCAGGAGGCTTTGATTTCGACAAGTCAAAGCTTTTACTCCTTGAACTATTATGTTGCATTTTGAGGATCTCTCTCTCTCTCTCTGTCATACGCACAATATGTATGTGTAACAATTTCCACTTGTCACCGTCAAACACTCTTCAATTACACTATATACTAGACTAGTCAAAAAACTATTACGAGTGTTTAAGTATGCTGAAAATGGACGGCGAGGGATACGGAAAAACGTCAATAAAATTCTAGACGTTTAGCTTGAGCGTGTTGACGGACGGTTCTTGAACGACTCACTACTTTTCCTCAGAATTGCGATGGATATGACGGGAATTATATATACTATTATATACCTCGTTTTGGGAGGAACGGTGTCTGTTTCTATTCCATCCATGTTTCATTCGGAATTAGGAATTGCGAAAGTCCACCGGTCACTCCTATTAAAACAATCCAAATCAATATCCAATGTCGAAGGAATTTGTTTATACGTTTGTTTTTTAACATATTGTGTATTCGTCTTCAATTACGGAGGAAAAAGGTTAATTGTATACATGCTAGAAATAAAATACAACTACCGGCCTCATATCGTATGCGTTTCCATTTTCCATTGTATGACGTGTATATGTATGATTGAGTTTCAATCTATTGGACATTGGACATTTTTCCTTTTGGTTTTCGGCTGGATGAAAATCAAATGGATACTTCTACAAGTGAAAATAACTAATGAGAATTTCTATGGTGGTATAGATGAAAGCAAGAGCGAGAGAGAGAGCGAGAGCGTGTCGCGTGTTCATTGCACGTTTGAGATTACGGATGGCCGGCTTTATATTTATATTTAGTGAGTCCAGGAGTTCTGTTGTTGCATGTTACTTCAATTTAACATGGACTGCGTACGTAATATCTGTATACAAAATACGAATTAGTTATACCAGTCCGTCTATAGGTTTTGTGTTGTGTGTTGTGTGTTGCGGGGAATGGGGAACGAGTCAATTTCTATAAAGAAATAGAAAAGCCAACAACATAGACGGAGCGTCCAAAATAGATCTAATAGAGAGAGAGAGAGAGCGAGAGAGTGCATGTATAGATGATTATATGAGTCTTATGACGCAAAAGACCACTGCAGAACAGAGAGAGAAAGAGAGGATGACGGTGATCGATTTTCGTGCAAATATAGACGATTTTCCACATGTTATTTTTAGCAAAGTAATTCTTGTCCATTCAAGCGTTAAAATATGCAGGCAATGGAAGTACATGAGCGTCTTCTCTCTCTCTCTTTCTCTATAGTTCTCGCTCTCGTTATTCCGTCCTCATCTCAATCACAGTCAAAAAGTCTCCAGGTCTCCCGTCCTCCTGCCCTTCTCTTTTTTCTTCTTCTTCTTCTTCTTCTCTTTCATCTATGTCAAAACAAGAAGATCAAGAGAATTCTGGAGTAAAGTGTGTGTCTACTCTCTATAGTAATCTGTCAACAATCTGTAATCTCGAGTCGAGGACTTTCTTTTACATTTCCTCTCGCTTCTCTCACACAATTCCATTTCAAACGAATTTTCTAATTTATTGTTACATTATAAAACAGCTCACAATCACAATCGCAATTGCAATCGCAAACATACATAGATTTCATATTTCATACATATATGAATTATTGAAATTCTGAATTCCTATAACACAAACATCTTATCATATTTTCCCGATTCAAATGAAATCCGTATCCATAAATAGCCGGCAGTCAGACAGAGACAGACCCCCAAGAGTAATCCAATTTTAAATTCCTTACGATTATCGCAGTAAATGGAAGTGGAAAATAAAAGAAACATAATTTCAGGTTCAGATCCTCACAGATTTTGTACCTAACAGGCTTAAAAAGTCAAAACTCAAAATGTACCTATGTACAAAAAAAACGAGTTGGTGGTGGAGAATATCATTTTAAAATGTCGCAGTTTTTTGTATAAACAGTTGGATGAAATCATAATGATTGTGGTTATTTCTGAGTGAGATTGAAGCAGAAGGTCGGTCGGTCTGTCGGTTAGGATATTTATTGTGAATGGGTGCCAGTTCAGTTCTTCTGGTCTGTTATGTGTACTGAGAGAGTGTTGTACATATTTATTGTGGTGCATGCTATTATGTGGAATATCTTCCGGAGTCACCTTATTTGCATATAAGTTCCATAGGCGTTGTCATGTTCACCAGAGAGAGAGAGAGTCAGAGTGCAGTCCAACTACTTGCTATGCTCTCTATATCAAATAAAAATATATGAGTCAAATTGGAATATCTATGCACTCAACTCCACTATTTCTTACACACATGTACATTTTGTGAGTGTACAAGTTTATGATAGAGAGAGAGAGAGAGAGCCCCTTGAAAACGCCCTGTTGCATTTATGAAATCACCGACCTCTCCAAAAAATTCACCGCATGCTCTGAAAAATCCCTGTAAGGACACAAAGTCCTGGTTGAAATCCCTGGAGAGTCACTTCAATCAATTCCTCTCATTGAAAAATTATCATTCGTCATTTTTACTACTAATGAAATTAGCTCGCTGTCCTCTCTACTCGCATAATTACTGTTTTTTCCATACATACGATATCCGTACGCTTCTCATCTCTCTCTCTCTCTCTTTTATATATTGAACCTTGTGCTTTTTTTTCCTTTTCCTTTTTTATTTTTCTATACACAAACTCTCAACTCTGAATAATAATGCAAAGGTAAAGGTACAGGTACAGAGATAATGGAGAACAATATAGATAATGCAATTTCAATATCTCTTCCAAGGGAAATTGAATGACAAATGCAGAAATACAGAGAATTCTCTCAGAGTCAGAAGAGTCAGAAGAGTCAGACTCATTGAAAAAAGGGGAAGAGTACAGATATAAGAGTAAGAGATGATGGGAAAAGAGATGCTGATAATTGTAAAAGGTATGGAATTAATCATCATTGTACATTGTTATTAGTGCCGTCCTCCTAATAATCCACTCCTCGCCTGCCTGCCTGCCTGACTGTTATACTTCTGGCTCAAGGAATGAATAGTAATATCTGTAGTAATAGTATAATAGTGGAACATGAGTAATACGTGTAAAAGAACAGAAATCCATGGTATGATCTTATGTAAAGCAAACGGAATATGCATGATGAGTCCGCTGGTTTTCTATGGTGTGTCTGTGTGTGAGTGTGTGTGTGTATGTTTTGATGTTTTGTATGGACTCATGAACGAACGGACACCCTCTGACTCCAACTCTAAGAAGAAAATCAGGTTTTTACCTCTCGACTCTCAAAAGAAGTACTAAAGAATAAAGAAGAAGAAGAAGAAGGAGAAAAAAGTCTCAAGTCTCTAATAGTCTCGAGTGTAAAGAGTAGAAAATAAAAGCAAGACCAAAAGCCCATGAATAAAATGCATTTTGTATTTGTACATATGTAATCGCATGGTTTTGGTTTGGTTCGGTTTGGTTTGGTTTTGGTTTGGGAGAGAAGAAGAAGAAGAAGACGAAAAAAAGGAGAGAAAAAAACAGCTCTGTCCTTATTTGAGCAGAGTCCACAGCTTAATTCTCATATCTATACGTATATTATTATTATTTTTTTTTTTCATTCTTCATTCTTTCTCTTTTTTCTTTTCTTTCTGTTTCTGTTTTCCTTCCTCGTCGCTGCCGTCGTCGTCGTCTTCTTCTTCTCTTCTTGGTCTGTTTACATCAAATAGCTACATAAAATAAAATCACATAATGATCATCGTTTTGTATTTGGTTTTCGTATGTGTGGAGCAGATATACTACAATATTATGTTTTCTAGAACAGGAACGAAAAGAAATCCTTTTGGTTTGTTGAATTTGTTTACACAAACACATGTGTGAGTGTGTGTGTGTGTGTAAAAGAGAGAAATATAAAACAGAGTTTCTCTCAATTCAAATTCTACAATGTACAATACATTGTCTGTACAGTTGTACATCGTCTATATCAATTCTATCGTATATCCATGTGATATTTTCTTGAGAGTGTTTGTCACAACACTTGGATTCATCTCCAAAAAGAAGAGAAGGAGCTGACATAAAGTAGTTGAAATAAAATATCTACAATTTAACTGGTGTGTATATGAGATTTATATACCTATGTAGATTACAGAGTACATGGTAAATTAGAGTAGAGAATAGTGAGAATAGTATTTATTCATCCCATCACATTCCTACACATATCGTATAGTCAAATGAACTCAAATGTACACATGTAAACACTGTTTATCGGGGTGAGCACGTGGCGACGGCAACTCCAGTCACACACACGAGCACAGAATACTGAATATCATATCGTATCATTCGCCAATCCAATTTATGTAACAGATTATTATTAATTAAAAATACGTTGTAAAATCCTTTTATTATGATCTTACGATATGAAGTGTGTATGTATGTTTTTGTGTATGTATAAGGATTTATTTGTGCGATTTCCAGCTCAAAAAAAAATGTGTATACATTTCCGGCTTGAAATGTGTTTTTCCCAGTTGGCCCTCGTTCTTGGTACTCATAGTATGAGTCTCATACAATAACAAAAAAAAAAAAAGTCGGGGAAAAAAGCAGAAAAAGACGGTCGTAGCGAGAGGGTTAATAAAAAAAGGTGATAAAATAAAAGTGGGGGGTTGTTTCTGGTGTGAGCTGGAGATGATGAGTTCATTCTGGATTCTAATACGGAAAAGTGGTCATTTTATAGCAGGGAGACGGAGACTCAGACGACCAAGCTCTCATCTGTGGAGTATACAAAAGGGAATCGACTGTGAACAAAACTGGAGAGAACCAATTCAAAAGTGTGTGGTGTGGGGAAAGTATTTACAAACTCGTTTCGGTGGGAAAAGCACATACATATTTACTATTTACACACTACCCGCAATATGTAACAAACCAAATGGACAATTCAAATAAGTCTTTTTGGTTGTTGAATGTAGGCCGATAGATTTGAGGGAAATCGTTAATGTGAATTTCGTTCACATTCCTGTAAATTCATAATACATAATAATGTAGGTACTTGAGAGTTTAGACAAATCTTACATTAGATGAACAATGCACATGGTATTAAGTGCATTTAAATGTACATTATAAAACCTTAAATTATATCTTCTAATTACATACTTGAATGTTTTGTCTCCTTGATTCATTTTAAAATGGATGATAATTATTAATTAGTAGTCCATGTTTAAGTAATGCTAAAATATTTGTGTAGACAGTAGTAGTAGTAGAATGTAGTAAAAACTTTAGGCATTGGAGGGAAAAACTTCCGACTGTTTCTGGTCATCCACATCAATCATCAACAGAAAATACATGAACATGAACAACGCTAAAATCTTCCACATTAAAGTGATTGTGTACTCACTAATTAATATTAATTTAAAATTTAAAAAACGTTTTTGAATGTCACATTTTTATTTACCGTAATTTTAATTACGTCGTCGACGAAAGTACAACCGTTTTTATATTTCTTTCTGTTTACGTCTTTCTGTGGTCCTCAATTCATTTGCACACAAAGTGCGCATTCAAATGACATACAAAATATGCGTGTTAGTGACTTTTTCATTGTTCTTCTAATCGTAAGTGTGCGGTAACTCAAGAATGTGAATGTGGATTTGGTGGTCCGTGGAGAGAGCTGATTTGTATATTTATTTTTGATATTTGATATTTGATTTATTAATATTTGATTTATTGTCCAGGATAAAATATCCATAAAAGCATGCGAGATTTGATTACATTGTATTTGTCTGTGGACAAATGTTGGTCAAACCTAAGATAGCTAGACATCTTAAGATTACTTAGTCTCAAATCAAAAGTAGGAAACAAGGTTCATTTAGACGTAAGACTTTAACATAATACTTCCTTAACCTCATAACGCACTGTGAAAATTGACGGCACATACAAGCTATTTCAAATTCCTTACAAATTAATAATTAATTGGTAAATTAGGTTAAATTCTAGTATTGAACTTAAATAATGGGATATCGCGCGGACATTTACGTCGCAGCTGACCTCAACCATAGGGATCATTTATGTTTGTATTGTGTGATTTCACAGGTGAGGACGGGGCGAGAGAAGGTATAAAAAAAATGAATGGATTTCCTCGGTCGATTAAGGTTTTTTTTATATATGTAAAAAACTGACAATTGACCACGCGTACACAGTCTATACAGTCCACAGATTCTACATAAGGAGAAGGGAACAAGAGGGCAGGCAAAAAAAAAAGAAAGAAGCGAGCGATGATGAGGGCTAATTGTCCAATTAATTACTCTGTAGGATCAAATGAAGGCAGACATTAATCATATCTAAGTCTAAGGCACAAGCATTCATTCATGTACAAATAGCATTTGTCAAATACGATAAACTCTCTCTCTCTACTCCATTTATCCCTAGACAAATCACACATACTATATAGGTAAGTACGTTTGACTTTTTTTCTGGGACAAACATGAAACACTTTTTTCTTACATTACGAATATTTCTATAAGATATGTGTCTCTTCCTCTCAATAAAAACCTTTTGATTTTGACATTTGATTGACTAGTAAAAATAATAAAATTCCAATTCCAAGATTTCTGTACATAAATTCATGTAAAAATCATCCTTTAGATTTGGATTTGTGGGAAAGAATTTGTTTAAAAAAATGTATATACATATATATGTATATTTGATTTCTGTACAGGGTCAAGTTATTATTTATTACGAGGAGGAATTATTGCCAAATAGTTTTTTTTAGTTTTTTTTTTTACGATGTGTCTTATTATGTGTGTATTGTGTATGGAATATTGGGATATAGGAATATATCTATATGTAAAATTGACTATGACGGAGGTTAACGAGGGAGCTGCAGAGATAAAACTGAAGAATTATGACTGTGTTAACGATATTAGCGATTAGTGAAAGTGTGCTGAGCACACCAGATAAAAATGGTCTATTCATGTTCATGTTCAACAGAGACAGTATGTCTATATATAGTCAGTGACAGTATGTGTAGTGTGTACACATTAGTTAGTACACACACAAGTACATACACAGTACACACCATAGCACCAGTCAAGATTGAAGGAAAATATCTGTATTCTGAATGTAGAAGAAGAGACGTTTATCCGTTTATGTAGCCCCACGTTCATGTCCTGCATCTTCTTCGGCTTTCTTTTTTCAAATGTACACATATTATACGATACATTCGAATTATTTAACAGCTGTTTATGCAAGTGAGGAATTGTGTGAAAAATCCTCACTCCAGAAATATTTTCCCTCCCTCTCACTCGATCGTTCAACAATACAATCCAATACAATCCAATACAATACAATACAATACAATACTCAACTGTTCCCATGGCCTAATGTACATACTGTATCGTATCGTATTTAATAGGACCTACATTTTGTGGACAAGGAATGTTTTTGTTCACGCCTATACAATTATTGATATTACACACACGATATACCTATGCATTCTTATTATCTGTTCCTGTACTGTGGATTTGGAGTTATCTTGACGGACATTTCTCAATCATCTCATAAGGAAACTTTGGATCTACATTTGTATTTGTAGTTGTATGTACTAATTAAATCCCAATTACAGATCATAATCATAATCATGTTTAGGGTAATGAATTGGAAAAACATTTGAGTTAGAAAGATTTGGACAGCGATTTGTTTTATATATATAGCTATGCTTACGTATATGCTCAACACAAGAAGTGGGGGTTTTTTTTTTATTGAATTGTACCGATAAGTGTTGACTTGTTGACACTTTTGACATTGCTTGTAATTTGTTTTGATTAAACGAGGAGGACAGAATTAAGTTAAATTATGGATCATCTAATTACTTTGATCTTGATCTCAAGATACGCAGTCTGATTCACACTCTTTACTCGTCGTATATCTGTGTATTCACAATTTCACAAGTACAGATACATACGATATGTGATCCAGCTATAGGTACTATGGACATTTCTGTACAGTTTCCCTCGTCACTTGTCACACGTACAAGCTGGACAGTGGACACTGAGAGCTATACAAATAAAACTCGTCATGAAATATGATTTCTGCGTAATTTTCCCTGAAGGAAAAAGAAAAGTTGATTAGTTATACGGAGAAATTATAGTGCTAACTAATGTTTTGGGGTTGAATGATATGCCAAAATATCTAAGTGAGTACGAAAGTGTACAGTGTAAATAGTAAATAATAAAGAAAGAATGGACTTACACACGTACGGAATTTTGATTACGATTGTTTGGCTGCTGCTACTGCTACTGCCGTATGGCGATTCCATTGAGTTCCCTCTTGAGTTTTCATTCATAGAGACTTCTCACTCATTCCCATCAAGGATTGGACACGTGTGGACACAATTCATTTACAACAACAACAACAACAAGGGAAAGCGACTACACAAGCAAGCACTTTAAATTTGAACGATTCATATCGTATATGCTTATATGCAACTTGGGATTAACTCGGGATTAAAAACACAATGACAAATTATTTTTAATATATATAAATTCCTCAACTAACAATTAAAACACTCATGCAATTGGATTCGGGACAACTTCAAAAAAAAACAAAAACAAAAGCAAAGCAAAATTCATGGATGTTGGAGTGTGTTGTGGATCCTATTGAATATTCCCTTGTTAATTGTTGATTGGGATTGCCTGAAAGTCTAAATCATTATATAGAATTATGTGTAGCTCACGATCCGTCATTGTTTTATCTTCATTTCTGTGTGTGAATTGTGCATGTAATATATCGTACACATATTTTAATATGGATATTATAAAATTATAATATTATTATGAAGAGAGAAGGGAGGTGAGGAACCGGTGTCACCTTATATGCACTTTAAATATAAGGATTAAACAAAGATGATGGATCAGAAATTATCTTAATAGTCTAATAACATTAGTGTGAGTAATAGACACACGATAAAAAATATAAAATACCCAAATTTGTGTACTCATTTAAAAGTCACATGACCCAAAACAAGAAGAAGAAGGGAAACTGTGGTGAAATGCGCTGGTTGAATACGTGTAATAGAATGAGTCTGGTTGTGTGTGTGTGTGTGTGTGTGAGTTTAATAGTAGATGATGTAATGGGATGGATGTAAATCTAATAAGTGAGTGCGATATGTGGGCAAATGATGGTGCCAAATCGCCCACACGAAATGTCACAAGATGCTTTCTTGTGTGTGTGTGTGTGTGTGTGTATTCGTATATGTTGTGTTGATTTTTGTGTACCTACATGTACCAAAAGGCAGAGGAATCATCATCATCAGACTCGCACGCTCTCGCTCTCGTACACACATTTATATCTATCTATCTATACGGTAAATTTTTTATGTTCATGAGAGAGCAATGGAGGAGATGAGACACCACACACACACACACACACACTGCCACGAATTTATGGGGTCACTGATTTTTATTCCCCCATGCACCACATCTCTCACAACTTCAACTATATGGTAGGTACAACAACAACTATCGAAATATCGAAATAATCAAATAATAAAATTGGAAAGATAACTAGATAAATGTATCAATTATTAATTATTATGCTATTTGATTCCTCAGGAGGATGGAGAATAATTAAAAACTCATATTTCTTCCTTCTTTTATATACTTTTGTATTTGAATTTATTGATTGTAATTGACTGATGAGGTTTATTTGATCATTCCACAAAGCGTTTTTTTGATATAATCAAAACTCTCTCTCTCGATTGGAAAATTTTCTTGTTTAATTAAATTCAATAATAATAATAATAATAATAATATTATGTAATAATTCATTTAAATGTAATAGTACGTAATCGTAATCGTAATCGTAGTAGTAATAGTAATAGTAGCAGTACAATAATAATAATAATAATAGTATAGTAATAATGATATAGTTATTAGGGTTTTCTTTAGTTTACTCCTGTATTTATAAGTATTATAGTATCATGTAATACGTATCATAATATACCGGTATATATTTCCATATTATCTATTATGCATATTATAATGTTCATTTAATATCCACTAAATTGTTTTACGTCAAGATTGTAAAAGGTATATCAACAGTTTTCTTTTTTGTGTGTGTATTTGTGTGATTTGTAATTAATTAATTATTTCATATTGATTGATTGTTCATTCATTTTTTTTCTTCTTCTCTTTGAAAAATAAACTCATTTCCTTCTTCGTGTGTGTAAATGAATAAATACTTATACATAAATCCTTAAAGCCAACTGCAAAAAGTCAACCTTTGTTTGGTTCAGTATATATAGCAATAGTAAATGAAGAGTGACTCTTTCTTTCTCTCTCTCTCAACTTGGCTACTTTCTCGCACCTTCCTTTCTCTTTACTCTCTCCGGCTGCTTTTATTTTCTCATGTAGGTACAAAAAAATGTATTGGGTTTTCTCCAGATTCAAATGAATGAATGAATGTTTTCCCTGTTGCATGTGTTGTGTTGTCTTCGTGTGGATGTGAAGTGAACGAACAGAACTACATATATTTATGTTTGATATTTATTTATTTTAATTTGATGTGGATCTGAAATCTGAAATCTGAATACCACTGGAGAAAATGACACCATGGAAAATGAGGTGTGTGTGTGTGCTGAGACTTGAGACTTGAGATGTAGATGAGTTTCCATTTAAATTGCTCCTTCTCCTCTATTTCATCTCTGTATAGGTATATCTTTATTCTTTATCCGTTCCCTGCTTATCAGTTATCCGTATTCGTATTTGTATTCGTATCCGTAATCCGTATCCGTCTATCGCTTATCAGTTATTGTATTCACATAGTTAAAAATCAGGTATCGCTCTCAGGTCCGTCTATCTGCTGTCCCCCCATCCACTCTTCTTCTTCTTATACCATTAAACTTATATATATCTCTATATTTGTATATGTTTTTCTTTTTTTAAATATCTCTATTATATATATATATAAACGTCAAAAGTTCCCATTTATTTATATTCAGGTGAAAGTGTGGCCCGGTAAATTTTAAATGTAAAATCCACAAAAACATACACACACACTCACGCACGCACTCACGCACGCACGCACACAACACACAGATTTGTGGAGGATCCAAAATATCAATGCCATTGATCATTATTTATTAAAATCCATATAATAAATATATATATATATATAGAGAACACACACGACGACATATAAAACTGACGATTGACGACGATGAAGATGAAGACTTTTGTTTTTATGTATGTGTATTGATAATTGAACGTTTATTGAAAAAAAAACAAACAACCAAACAAGAGTGAACTTGTTTCTCCCCCTCTTTGAGTTCATTTAATTTAATTTTAATTATGGATTTAATTACGTAACAATTATTAATGTAGTAGTATATGTATATAGTAATGATAATTAACCTAGAGTTATATGTATGTATTTATGTGGAGGTATCTTATGTGTATACGCACGTAGATTTTTTTTTTTGTTTGTTTTGACAAGCTCACTTTTCACTGACGATGAGAGGGGACGACGACGACGACGATGATGACGACGACGATGATGACGACGACAAGAGAGAGGGAAACAAACACGGAACACGGTCAAAGGTTATTATTATGTATTATTTATTTTTTTATTATACATTTTATTTGTATTTGTAATTTGTATATTATTTTTTTTAAGTGGACATAATATATGACGATAAACGATTTTTACGATTTATGATTAACGAGCACTTGGACAATTTGGGTGTATCTTTTTTGTATTATTTGTATAAAGTGTGTGTGAACTTGTGAATGCAATGCAATGAGAGTTGATACAAACAAACATATTTTTTGTGTGTGGTGATGTGATGGGGTGTGTTGGGGGGAGGGTTCACAAACTTACACAACTACTGCTCTCATATTAGGCCCAGTTAGCCTTCCAAGAGCTGGAGCTTGAAGAATGGAATAAGATGACCACCGCGTTTTCATCTTTCTCGTTCTCGTTCTCTTTCTTGTTCCGTATCACAATCCGCTTGTTACAATCGGCATATCTTGAGAGGTCATCGTGTGCGGGAGCGATTGCCCAAGTCGTGAATTCCCAATTTGTTGTTGCTGCTGCTGTTGTTGTTGTTGTTGTAAAGAATGTTGTTGTAATTGTTGTTGTTGTTGTTGAGGTGTGGGGGTGCCACTTAGCATGTGGACGGGGGTAACACAGGAAGAACTGCTGGCATTCGGACTGGGAGTGGCAGTTGAGGAAGGATTATTACTACTCGCACTACCCGAAATGCATTTGTTCTCTCTTCGGGTCCGGAGTTTCGTATGAACTTTGGCATGTCTCTTCTTTTCATCAGAGCGAGCAAATTTACGGCCACACGTGTCACAGCTGAAAGGCTTCTCCCCCGTGTGAGTCCTTCAAAAATCAAAATCAATATTTTCCTTCGGTCATTTACCATCATCACCATTACCGTAATGCTGGATGGACATGGAAGGAAGAAAGGAGATGCGGGAATACCATATTATGTAAGACGACATAACACACAAGTAAAACCTAAAGAATGAAGATGAAGATGAAGTTCATATAGATCTTTCAATTTACCTAACGTGAGTTGTCAGATGATCAGAGCGGGAAAAACTGCGCATACAGATCCGACATTGAAATGGTTTCTGACCCGTATGGATCCTTCAATCATTAATCAATACAGACACAAATTATTATTATTATTTTCATCATTTTACAGACACATTTTTAGAGCCTTTGAAGACTTTCATTTCTTCTGTATGAATTATTGTAAAGGGTTCGGATAGTTTTCTTCTTTCTTTTTTTTAGTTTAGTTGTTTGTTGGGGGTATTTTTTATTTACCGGATATGTCGAGTGAGTTCATCGGATCTACTGAATCGACGGTCACAACCTTCTACAGGACAAGCGTAAGGTCGCTCATGAACGGGTGTTTTACTCGGTCGATTTGGGTACCGTCGCGGTTTCACCGGTACCAATCTCAATGGTCCAGCCTAATCATAATCATAATAGTAATAATCATAATTATAATTATAATACAATAACCTCGAGTTGTTCCTCTAATTCTAAATTTGCATGTAAAGCATGCATGAAAAAAAGCATCATCATCGAGTCATCAAATCCTTTCACTGTCACTTTCATTTCATTTCTCTGACTCATTGACTCAGGCTCAAGCTTAAATTATTGCAGGACAAACATCAAGGAAATCTGTTCATATATATATATATATTTTGCATTTTGTGTCTTGCTGTGACGGACTCACCTGAGACAGAATTTCATGTCCTTTGGAAGTACTTGGATTGTACTCTGCCAAGCCCACAGCCGCGGCAGCGGCTGCTGCGGCTGCGGCTGCAGCAACAGCATCTGCACTCTCAACTGATGGTGGACCTCCGGTAATAAATTCTGTGAAGGGTTCTTGTTTTGGTATGACCAATTGCTCTTGATTACTATGTTCAAATTCCGGTGTGGCCCATGGATGATATTTTTGTTGTTGTTGATGTTGTTGCTGTTGTTGTTGAGTTTGCTGTTGCTGTTGTTGCTGTTGTGACTGACGGAAGGGATCATCGGATAGGGAAAGACATGGATCAAAAGAGAAATCGGACTGAGAGCTGCCGAAACCGCTTGGACCCGTCCCTTGACTATCCGTGGAGAATGTGATTTGTTGTTGTTGGGACTGAGATGCGGGCGTGAGGATCCCAAAGAGAGGCGCATAGAAACTTCGGTCTGGTGATGGAAGGATCCAATTAATACCGGAAGTGGGGGAACCACCTGATTGAGGCAGTGGAGTATTCAATGAGGTTTGCTGTTGAGCCACTGAGGGCATCGTCACACGAAGCCTTTGCTGTTGTTGCTGTACTTGTTGTTGTTGTTGTACCTGCTGTTGTTGCTGTTGCTGCTGCTGTTGTTGCTGTTGTTGTACCTGGTGTTGTTGTTGTTGTTGCTGTTGTTGTTGGTGCTGAGAGTGTTGAGAGTGTTGAGATTCATGATCAAGTGACTGATGATGGGAGGGGTGAGATGGAAACATTTTTGGACTGCTCGGAGGGGAGGATGAAGGTGATGAGCTAGAGGATGACAAGGTAAGCTCCGAATCTAACGATCCTGTTCACAGAGGAAGACAGACAGACAAATGTGTCACAACTCAAACTCACAATAGATTATACACACTACATTCTACATACTAAATACTAAATACTAAATACAAACCGTGAATCACATTGAGCTTTCATGACATCCTTCATACTTTATACATAATAATAAGATATGAGTTATGAATTGTGAATTATGAATTATGAATTATGAGAATCTTTTGCCCTCCTTTCTCAACAATCGTATATGCATTGAGACTTTTTTTCTGCTCATTTTTACCTGATGCAAAATATAGAAATGATTTGAATTCCCTTGACATTACGGACGAATTTTAGGTTGTTCTCATAGGTAATGATAATGATTTCCCCAGCTCAAGATGAGCAATGATAAAAGAATGGACTGTATAAATTAAATAAGACGACGAGTGTGAGTTCTATAGTAATAGTGAGTTCTCCACATGTTAGCTACAAAAAAAACGACAAACTAAAAGGATGAGCAAAGGAATTGTGAAGAAGCAAGCAATGTGATGCGATATGCGATGGAGAAGTTGCAATAGAGAATTGAGAGAATTCTCTGCCCTTTACATATATTTTATACTTCCTCGCCCAACTCTATACTCGGCAACGGCAATCCTTCTTCTCTCTACAGATAGGTATTCGTAGATATATCCGTATATTCTGTATTCTATGGTCGTACATATGCAAAGAGATACAGTGCAACTCCAGACTACTGATACTGACTACAGTGACTTCTTCTGCATCTTCTTCTTCTACTTCTTCTTTGCTTTGCTTATGATATGACGGACCCATTTTCCGAGTGAGGCATATCTGAAAATAGCACTAGGCAGCAAATTCAAGCATGTGTTTTTCTCCATGTAAGTACCGCCATATATCGCAAGTACATAGTCTTCAACCATGTTATGCATTCCATTCCATTTCATTGTATTGTATATTGTGATCCCATGCGATATATATCGTAGGAGATAACTCAAAACGTGAAGATGCAGATTCTCTTTCTATATATTGCTATTGGTATTGCTATTGCTACCAACTTCAACTCGTCAATTATAATAATACAATTATGAGTCTGTTGACAAGTCTGATTAGGGTTTTCTCATACTTATTCTTATTCCTGTGTTTGTAAAAAAGTACCTACATATATGTAAGAGCGTGTGAAGAAGCTCAACTTTTTATCTTAATTGCTTGCTTGTTTTTTTTATGGTCCTTTCAATTTAGTCATTTATTTAGTCCGTGATGAAATTTCCCTCCATGTCAACTTCTTAAATGCCGTAATAGGATATTTTTAACTTTGACACATTCCAAAAATCTATTCTAAATTCATTGTTGACCATCTCGAGAGCTCTCATCCTTATATCATTAGAATATAATATACAATACAAATACAGCAAATGGATGCAAATGATGGACATAAGATGATGATGAGAAAAAAGCTTTTCAAAAAAAATCATGAGGATGAGGAGGAAACTGAAACTGACCTATTGGCGGTGGGTCGAGAAGTGGGACGGAAGAGCTGAAGAATCCAGTTCCTTCAGCAGCAGTGATGGGAGTGTTGAGACTGTCTTCGACTTTATCAAATTTGTCGGCGTGGTCCACGTGGACGGGATGAAGGAGTCGGATGGCAGGTTTTGGAAAAGATACGAAATGATTTTGGGCGGGAAGGGAAGGAGGACTACTGCAGTCCCTACTACTCCTATGATGATGATGATGATGAAGGGATTTGTGGATGAGGGAGGAGGAGCAGGAGGAGGAGGAGGATGACGAGGAAGAGGAGGAGGACGTGGAGTGAAGGTGATGGATTTGGAGGGGAGAGAGGGGCGGGGAAGTGGCCGTTGGTGGGGAGAAACAAAGGAGACTGAGGGAGACGGTGGGGAGAACCCGGGGCTTCTTTTTCTCGGGAACGTCCGGATTAGAACCCGGGCTGGGGAAGTGACACAAAGTCAACACGGGGTCTTCGATCATTCTCATTTCGGACAGCTTCTCCTCGGGTTGTTCGGTGTTCTGGATTGAATAAGTATTTGTTATTGTTGTGGTTGTTGTTTTGCTCTTGTTGTGGGATGATGACGACGATGATGATGATGATGTTGATGATGATGATGATGATGATGACTCGGACTCTAACTCGGCTGCTGAATGAGGAGGAGGAGATAGAGAAATATTTAATTGAACTGGAGGTGGACGAGGAGGAGAAGGAGGAGGAGGATGAGGAGGACCCGGTGTGACCGGTGACCCTTCTGAACACAATGACTTATCCACAATATCCACAATGTCACTACTCCAACTCGGATAATAACCAAACCCAAACCCACTCTCCGACCTTCTTCCCCCCTTCTCCCCTATTTCAAACTCAATTAGCAAACCTATTTTGAATTTTATCAAGTCCCCCGTTTTATTTATATCAAGAGCTCTCTCTCTCTCTTTCTCTCCCTTTTTATTTATATATTTAGTCTCAATTTAAATTGACAACTGAAAGTTTGCAGTTTTGCTTTGTTTGATTTTGTTAGTTAGTATTTTAATTTAATTCAAATTCAATTCACCACAGGAGACTCTGTGGAATTAAATATATTGTGGTGACAGCACATTGGAAATATTCACAATTAATTAACTATATATATATTTAATTATCTCACTTTGGGTTTTTATTTTATACTGATTGCACCGATTGCTCCGATTCCCCTTTTGATTTTTATATTTTACTTTTTTTTACAATTACAATTAGTAATATTGCATTGTAATTTGCACCTCGAATCTCTATACTGACCAAATTCGTTGGTCGTTTTATTTTTTATTTTTGTGATTGTGTGATGATTTTCTAAATATGTGTAATTGAAATTGACGTAACTGACAAGAATGGAATACAGATAAAGATAGTCGACAGACGACAACACAAATTAGCACCTTGTGTTTTTGTTTATGTTTATTTTTTCTACTCTCTCTCTCTCTCGCTTGCTCGCTCGCTTGTTTCTCGTCCCTTCGTAACGTGTTTAATCTTCCTCGTAATCACAATCCTAGTTGTGGTTGTATATTTGTAAGTTGTAAGTTGTAGCTCGAGTGTATGTGTGTGTGTACTAGTGTGTACTGTGATTATACGTACGTACGTATGTCAGTGCAGTGTCGGCGAGTAAAATAGTAAAATATATATAGTGGATTGAGAAAAGGAGCAGAGAGATCTCACTCACTCACGACTACCTTCCAACTTCCAACTGAGTGACTCAGTCTCTCTCTCTCACACAAGTTGTAGATAAATTTATGAATGGAATCACCTTGTGGCTCCAGCCACCCTCCCCCCCAACCCGCGTCTCCCAACTCTCTTTCTCTCTCTCTCTGTCTGTCTCTCTCTTTCTCTCTACCTAAAAACTCTCCACCAAAGGGGTCATGACGCCAGCATTTACACTAGAAAAGATGACGTCTACAAACGGGAAACCATGTGCTTCCCGAAGGAGCCCGGTCGATATTTTTCTTCGGTCTCTCTCTTCAACTCTCTCTTCATGTCTGTCCAAGGATCATGTGCAAAAAGTTGTACACACGCTCTCTCTCTCTCTTTCTCTCTCTGTCCCGGTGTACTTCCTCTATCTTTTCCAGTGTGACCCGCCTGGAATTCTCTGCTTCTCACATAGTCAATATCAAATACTGCATCATCATCTACATCTGTACATTCTACACAGACAGACACATATAAAAACTCTCTCTAACCTCTATAAATTTTCCAAACTACCCTAAAAGTTGAGAATCATCTCTCTCTCTCTTTCTCCTTCTACAATTTTTGCAATACCATGAAAACAGTGTATATTTGTATACATCTGTAGTCTGTATTGAACCGTCTACAGTGCTCTCATCGTTATAGAGTATAGATTACGAAATGCAGTACTTACGACTTCGTCCCAGTGCTCTACAGCTACAGATATTCTCCTTTATAATTTTAATACAGCTGTTACGGTCGTATTATCTCGTACAGATATATATCTGTATATTATATTGGAGACGCACAAGGCTTGCGTGAAACGGTTTGCCCACAGGTGACATTGTGCGTTGAAAATCTACTCCTACAATTCTCTTTCCATCTTTCTCCTCCATATTCATTTGTATTTGTATTTGTAGTCACAGCGTATTTTTGTGTACTTATTGTATTTCATAATATTTATACGATATATTTTATATATATACCTATAAATATCAACTTCAAACTATATCCATATAAATTTATACACTATTTTTTAATCCCCCGTTCAGAGTCTCACAATTAAATTCTGATGTAGAATTTCCAATTGAGTTTTTTTTCTTTTTTTGAGGTTGGGGAAGGTACAAAAAAATGGAGTAAATTGAGTTGATCATTAAGAGATCAATGAGAAATATCTGTATACACAGTAAGTATACTAAAAATTATGTAAGAAACTCGGTGTGTGTGTGGTGTGTGTGTGTGTGTGGGATTAAGATAAATGAAATGGCTTTCACTTTTCCCTGTGATGAGACTCTGCGGTATACTCGGGAGATTTTAAATTGAGAATTTTCTTAGAAAAATCCATCTTTTGAGTGTGTGTGTTTTTTTTAAGTATATTGAATTTGAATTGAGCGATGGGAGGAAATTGGAAGTGTATGATTCAGCCATGTAATTGGTAGAGAGAGAGAGAGAGGGGAGGGGGGAGAGAGAGTAGGAAATGATGGTGGTTGCGATACTCGTTATTCGTATATTTTGTACTTGAGATGAAGACGAGGATGAGTTTAGTTTGGCCTATGAGATATTTAAATCATGTCGAAGTTAATGTGGAGAAATGTGAGAGAATAAATGGGAAATGGATCATTGGTTTGGGATATCTATTTTTTTTTATTTTTTTGTTGTTGGAGATTCGAGACTGAACCGAATAGTGTGTTTCTCTGCCAAGACGAACGTTTGCATTCTCTGCTCTCTCCCTTTTCCCCCGATTACACCAAATATACCAAATACCAAAGCAGCAAATTGCAAAAATCAAACAGAAAAGAAAATGGGGAAATGTACAAAATAAATATAGAGAATTCTTTACAAATCACATGTACAAATACACGGTTTCGTTTCTCTCTCTCTCTCACTCTCTTTTGCTCTTATCGTTTAGACTTTCTAGGACGTTTACAATCCGACTATTTTATAAATGAGTGCGAGCTTGTCTGTATATTTGAGTAATCATTATTCTTCTATTTCTATTCCAAAGCTATTTCTTTCTTCACGTCGTTCAATAAAATCAACTGTTCCGAGAGAGAGAGAGAGAATTCGTGTGTATTTGTGTCGATGTACATTATTTGAGGATCCGTGAGAATTGAGAATTGGGAATGTCACGAGTAGCAGAGCAAGATTTTTCTGTATAAAAGTATAAATCTCTATAAATTCTCTCTCTCACTCTTTCTCTTTCGCATATTTTCTATGAAGATATCAATTATGAGGAATTTTTTTTTTTTTTAGTGTGTATAAATAGCTCGAGAGAGGATGAAATCACATGTTGCAATCTCTAAAATATTCAAGTATAAATTTTACGATGGATTTTTGTACAGAGTCATGAGCCATCGTGTCTGTCTGTCTGTATGCATTCATAAATTCATATACAGATATAACATATTTTATGAGAGAATATATGAGTTCAGGTGGCATACCTACAGATATAGAGACTGAGCGCCCTCAATCACAACACAACACACATCGCATCACAAATCACAAAGCACCCAAGTGTAAAAACTTGATAGAGAATCTACAAATGTTTACTTATGCAAATGACAAAATAAAATAAAATAAAATATCAAATCCTCATTCCTTAAGTACGATAAGCATCCACTTTACTTTTACCATTATCTCATTACCATATTCCCAATCCCCCAATTACATCATAATCATCTGTCATTTTCATATACCCTTTTATACCCTCAATCAAAATCAAAATATCAAATCATAAATTACAAATTAAAATATAAGAAATAGAAAATTTGATGGTTTTATGTTTTATCTACTCACAATTTTCAATTAATTGATTCCCATCATAAAACAATAAAACATAAGAAATATCAATAAATGAATAGACAATATTTTTTTTATTGTATTTTGTCAAAGAGAGAAATGGAATTTGTCATTTTTCCCATTCGACTATGTACGTACGTATATAGATAGATTCTACTATACGATACATACCTAGACGAAATATTACTAAGAACTGACGGAGCAAGTGACAACCTGGCTCAACACCTGTCATCTGTCATACATACAGATATAAACCCAACAAAGATGATCGAGCCCCGCATATCCTTTCCCTTTTACTCATCTGTCTTTTTTTCCTGACTCTCTGTCCAGAGATTGTTTTGTAATTGTGAGTTGTGATCATCGTACTGGTTCCAGTTCCAGGTGATGTATAATTGTGTATAATAATATGTGCATCGTACATATTTCTGTTTACTTACATGTCTATTGTACATATATTATGAATTTTTGTACATTCCAACATGCATACATTGGGATTTTGCATTGTGCCTTCTTTGCTGTTAAACCTTGTAAAGAAAAAGAAGTATATCTGTAGTATATACCTACTGTATATCTGTAGATATACATGATCATGATCTGTATACACTTGATATCTGTAGACTAAATATCCACAGTGAGTTTTTGTCTATGTGTATTTTTTTTATGTATGTATGGCGACGTCCACCCCAAAACATGGTACGAAAAAAAAATCATAAATAAATTTTTTTGCGTCCAATTGTTTTTTTGGCATGTATCGTCAACTTGGCCATATAAGGATCTCGGGTTTATTCGTGAAGCTGACGTAATTCGTTCGGCAAACTTCGCGAACTTGGCGAACTTGGCCGCATATAGACGAGTAAACTACTCGCGTACTCGACTCCTACTTGATCTTGTAGTTTTGTAGTTGTAGTGTTTATGTACCTACATACATATTACATAGTGTGTGAGTGTACTTACTTTCGTCCTCGCATATCATACATATCATACTCAGTGTCGTCTTCTAATTGTATCAACTTGGAGCGACTCGATCTCTTCCTCATATCTCTTCCCTACACATAGTCTCTACATATTTCACGAATAGGAAGAGCAAAGGCAAGAAAAAACTCGTAAAGGTAAATCTATATAACTAAACGTTATATACAGAAGATACATACTCGTCGCGTATACTCCCTTTTCTTATCCATACGAGCGCATGTACAATGCACATACATACAATGTACACTATACATGCAAGCTGAAATCATCATTACATTTCCCTCATGTTATTCTCATATCTCCCCGTTTTTTTTTTGTATAATAAATCCCATACTTTTCACCACCAATCTTCTTCTGTACTCCATTCCCTCTTTTCAAAAAAAAAAAATGTGAGAATGTACGAGAGAGAGAGAGAGAGAGAGAGAGAAAATGAATCTATTTAGATTTCATGTGGATATTGATGCTACATTACATTACTGTATAGAATATTCTATAGACTTATTCGTTAGACGTCCAACATTACTTACGACATTACGAGCCAAAATATAAGAGAGAGAGAGAGAGAGAAATGGTCGTTTCATTTCATGTTTTCATGATCCTTTCATTCGTACATGGTTTATGTTTTATTATCTTTTCGTCATTTCCCTCATTTTCATCTCATCTTCATCTTCCGTTCGGGGAAGGAAAACTCTTTGATTTCTATCATTTGGAATGTTAACTATCAAATTTGGGATGGAGGAGTCATTTTTATTTATTTTGGGGTTCTTTCGAGTGAGATGAAGAGGAATAGAGGATGAGAATTTTTGTACCTATTAGTTTTAATTTGAGACTAATTTATTTGTGGATAGGTAAAAAAAATGAACAATAGACGATTTAATTCTAATTGTACATACTGTAATGCTCAAATAATAATAATAATAATAACAATAATGGGAAAGGATGGATTCCGTTCCTTCGCTTTGCTTGCCTTTTTTATATCCCAGCCGAGAAATGTGTGTGTGTGTGTGTGTGTGTGTGTGTGTTTTTGGGAAGTCAAGAGAAAATTATGACGTGGGTGAGAGTGAATGTGTGTTTGCTGTGTATGTCTCACTTTTACACACCTCATTTCCAATGACATGAATAAACGTGTAAACTCATGTACATTTTACCCATCTCCCTTCCCATTTACACACTTACATTTCACATTTCATTCTCTCTCTCTCTCTCTCTTTCTCTTTTGTATATACTTGCTGGAATTTTATTACACATTTTCACCACATCTTCATTTACAATCAATTTTTTAATCCTTTCAGATTTCACTCGGTCGATCTTGCTCGCTCTAAACTTTGTTTTTCCTTCACTTTTCACTCAATGAGAAAGCTTTTTCAGTTTTTTTTTACAAAACATAGCGAAACAACTTAAATATTTTGAATATAATTCAATAAAATTAAAAACTCATTGACTTTGTAATTTTTAAAAGTGTTTCAAACTACATCTAAAATGCTTTCCTAACATAAATATATTCTACATACATCTGGAATTTTACAAACATTTCCTCAGAAATTGCTGTAAGAATTCGCCTGGTGATGTAATTTTGCGCTTAGTCTTTAGTCGGATTCTTTGGTATAAAATTACTACAATATATATCAAAAGCTGTAATATTTGGGATTGGACTCGCATCAATTGAAATTTCCTTGGAATTTCATCACATCCACAAATGAAATACAAATAGTATGTACAAAATGGTAATTAGTAAAGTCAACCCAAGTTCACTATAAAATGGAAAGAGATCCGCAATCCATAATCCAAATCCCAAAATACATAAACAAATGACAATTATGTGACTATGACTGTGACGTGCACTCACATTGTTGGGCTTGAGTTATATAGTTAGCGAGAAGAATGAGAAAGACAGAGAGTAAACCATATGCTCACAAGCATACAAGAACAAGTGAGAAATTCTACATAGTTTGTCTCTCTCTCTCTCTTTCTCTTTTTCTCTTTCTTTCTGTCTTTCTGTGTATGTACGAAGAAATCATGTTGTTAATAACTCGATGACTTCCATATACAACTTAATCTAAGGCTACATGAACACGCTCACTGACTCCAAACCAGGAACAAAAGATCCGTCTCATCCTCATCCTGCATATCTCCATATAGTACATGAGAGAGGGAGAGAGAGAGAGAGAGAACCGAGAGAATTCAAGATGCAAGAGAAAAAGAAAGAGAGAAACGAAACTACAAAGTTTGTAGTACCAACTTTATAAAATAAAATCATATGTGTGTAATCTCTGTAGACATTTTACACACATCAACTTCGCTCTCGTTCACCATCATCTCCATGTACAAACTATACGATACAAACTAAAACATATACGCAAGTCGCAATATGTATATATATCTGTATATGAGCAGGATGTACATTGTACAACGACAGAACATTTACGTTACATTAATACTCCTGTTCAAAGAATAAGAAGAAGTATAGAAGAGAAAGAGGGGGGCATCCAGTACCGTATGATACCGAGCACACTACTGTCGCCGTCCCAAAATAGTTTTGCGAATCATCATGAGATATTTTTAGCAATATTTCGCCCACCCAATATGGTTGCTATTTTTTGGCCCTAAATTTAGTCGATGCCTATTTTTAAAAAATCTCTCTCCCTTCTCTCTCTCTATATATCTCTCTTTTCTGATTTGAAATCCACGTGGATTTTATAAATCAGGGAAATAACAAGATACAAGAGAGAGAGAGAGAGAGAGAGCGGTGCTTCATATATGTATCAAGTATGTAGCAAGTGAAAAGTCTGTAGAGATGTTACACTTCAAAACACTGCTACTTTAGTACCAAAGTACAAGTACTACAAAATACGGCCGGAACAAGAAAGAAAATCAACTTTTGTGTGAGCTCATTTGTACATTACCGTTTGTCATATATTACGGGGGAAATAGATGGATAATTGTACGATATATATGTGAGACTAAAAAAGTTGATCTGTACACAGAGAGATGAATGAAGGAGTATAGAGAAAAAAAAATACATTTATATAACTAATTGAGAAAAATTGTAAAGCGTGTATAGATATAAAGGAATGTTTGTGACTTGTTGCTTCGTTTTTTTGGAAAAACAAATGAATGACAAATGACAGCCTGATGGTGTGTGTGTATGTGTGCGTGTGAAGAGTTTGTATTGAGTTGACAATGGGCTAGACCTATGGAGAGATGGGTAATGTACGATGAGAGAGAGAGAGAGAGAGAGAGCGGGAACAATGTCGAGTGTGTGGTACAAGTCAAGGGTGTGAGGTCAGTTGTCTGCTTGTAGAGTAATTAACCGTGGGCTGGAGAAGAAGACGAGAGGGGGTAGTGATGCTTTACTTTCACATATGGAATCTCATTGAAGACTAAACACTTACCTTTTGTTAGATTGTCTCCGTATGTTTGATGGTGACAAGCATGTTGCCATTCGTAAATGACTGGATTCTGTGTAGAAATAAAAGAAAGAAAGAAAATTAAAATAAAGCATTGAGCATTGAGAGTGGTGATGGGATGGAAATGAGAGGAGGAGAAGAGGGAGAGAGAGAGAGAGAGAAAACAAAGGTGAGTTTAATTCTAATTGTATTTTATTGACAGAGCTGAAAATTAGCACTTGGACAAGAAAAACCTGAACATTCTCAAAGAATTCATGATGTCTGATTAGCTCTGCTTGACATTTTCACCTTTTTAGTGCATCTCTCACAAGCAAGCACACACTACACATTACACATTATACATTACACATTATACATTACACATTATACATTACACATATACACCATGACACACAACGTCGAGTGAATTCCCATTCAAATATCTCATCTCACTGCATTTTTCATCAATTGCAGTGCATGAATTGCTCTATTTTCTCTCACAAATATACGCAAAGACACTCACACTTCACACACACACACACAGTTGAGCAATTGCACACGGACATATGTCTGTCTGTACATAGTACATACCTATAGTATAGGTAAGAAATGAGATACTGGTGTACATTCTGTACATCACATCCATAGCCTGCCTCTCTCTCTCTCTCTCATCCAACCAAAAAGAATCTCATTCATTCACCCACTCACTCACTCACTGACTCCACTCACTCCACTCGCTCCTTCATTCATTCAGTTGATCTCAGTTTGGATTTCAAGTTTACATTAAATCCCACTTCCACACACAAAAACCAAAAACGACACAACAAAACACACGCACACACACAAATTATCCAAACAAATGAAAATACTGGGGAAATCTCTAAAAAAAACAAAAACTGAATACAACAAATGCCATGAATAAATGTAACTGTAGGATTTGTCTTGTCTTACTTTTGATTTTGTCGATCTGGAACATTATTTGACCATTATTTTCACCGGTTTGAATACGTACCGGACCGTACTAAATTGTTTTCTCCCTATACACAATCGTAATATTTCACACACATTCACAGGACCCGTTTTTTTCTTTCCTTAATTATTTGGCCAAAGTCTGTATATTTTGTTTTATACGCAGCACACAGCACACAAAAATACGGAGAAACTTAACGAATGCACGTCAATTTAAAATTATCAATTGTAGCACTGTGGACAAATCATCCGAGAAAACGTTCAGGAATTCCAAATTCCGAAATATTTAGCACCAAAAATACCATTTTTTTATTTTTCAAAGACGCGAATTTATTAAAAAAATATGCACAAAATTTGTAATTTTTTCAACTAAAAAAATTTCTTTCCGCTGTGGATCACATTTCACAAGATTTTTGTTTCGAACAATTAATTTTTTTTTTTCTCACTTTACTGAACGAAAACGACGGAGAACTTGAGTAAAAGAAATGAAGGCCTGTAAAAATATATATAATTCAGATACAAAAATTTCCCCACCGGTAATTGCACAAAGGAATTTAATAAAAAGATGCACGCGCGCTTTCACTCTGTAAATTGTAAATATCTTTATTTATTCAGCATTTCCCACGAAATCCTTCAGTTTCCCACACTCATCATCACTAAAATAAAGATGAGATCCCTCACCGGTTTATTATTTTGCTATTATTTGTTTTAATAATACTTTTTTCTTTCTTTTATATATATATATGATTCCTTAATTCCACACACAATTAACACTTGAATTTGGTCACATGCACACACACTTGACTTGACTAAAAACAAAAACAACTTGATGTTTTTCAAACAAACAAAACTCCTACAAATGAAAGCAACTGAAAAACAGTGTATGAGTAATTGTAAATTGTAAAATTGTATTTTGTACAAGTGGAATTCTCGTAATTCGACTAAAATATCGACAGTCAACAGTTAATTCTCATCTTGGGAATTTCTTCTTTTGTTTTTTCTCTCTCTCTCTCTGTCTAAAAAATCCCAAGTGTGTGAAATGAAGTAAAAGTAACTGAAAATTGTACTAAGTACTTGGGAAAGAAGAAGAAGAGGAAAAGGAGAGAGAGATATTGAGACTCCGAATGAGTTTTGATATTGTCATGTGCGGAAGACGATGAGAACACTGCTGTGTGTGGATGTGGAAATGTGGATGTTTGTGTGGAGGGAAGCAGCAAAAGAGAGAGAGAGAGAGAGAGAGAGACAAAGAAATTCAACAGGTTGTGGGTGGAATCTCTCTCTCTCTTACAATGTTATGTTTATTTTCCTTTACAACTTTATATATGCACACAGTCACTTCCACACTGTAAACTTTCCCTCAGTCTCTCACTCTCGTAAGTATACGATGTATCGTATTTTCAATTTTGTATATTTAAAAAAAACGGAGCACTACGAAAAGAAAAACGAAAAAGTTGTTCCATGAGGAGAGAATAATAATATAATGAAATCCGCAATGGTATATAACTGACTACTGACTACTGACTACAGTCTATACAGTCCACAGTCAACAGTCAACAGGGAAATGATGAAGACGATGTGATAATTATTGTCACTCCAACTCTGTAATACAGGGAAGAGAGAGAGAGAGAAGAGAGAGGGGGAGAGAGAATGAGCGGCATTTGCTCTGTCTTTACCTAACCGGCGTCAGTCAATTCGCATAGAACGAGATTCATTTGCAAACTGCTCGGGTATATCCGACCAATGAAGGTTCTTATATAGAAATCGCTTATAGAAAGAGCGTAGGCAGATCTGAGATTTTTGCCTTCACCTCTCTGTATACAGTCACAGTCAAGTACGTAGAGTCAGTGTACACACTGTACACTGTACACTGCTTTCCTCGTCAGCCTTTCAGCCTTACGCAATGCAATGCTTGTGAATAGATGTGATGGGATGTGATGTGATGCGAGAGATGGGAGAGAGAGAGAGAGCAACTCCTTCTATATATATATACAACCTCTCCTTGCGGGGTCTCACAATCTCTATATGTATCTTTCATATCATATGTGTGCTTGAGTGTGTATTTGTGTACATTTGTCTCCTTGTTTCTCTCTCTCTATCTTTTTTTCAAGATCCCCGGCAACCAGAATACTTCAATATCCGAAAGAAGAAAAAGTGCGCCCGTGAAACGCGCTCACCAACTCACTCGCAGTTTCCCCAGTTGTATACATTTAGCAGTAGAAAAACCAGAGATCTTTTCCATATCACTGTATCACTATCACACCTTTTCTGTTTCATATAACAGAGAAGTCATCATGTGTGTGTGTGTATTTGTGCGAGGATTTCCCATGTACCAAAAGTACCAAAACTCCATGACTGGATGTAAATCCAGAGAGAAAGAAAGAACAGCATGGGATTCTCGAATCCACTCATTGTTTTTTTTCCTTTCTTGAATTTCCTTCTTCCTTTTGTCTTCCCTCGACTTGACAATAAATTTCTTGTACGGATTTGCACAACATGATAGAGAAAGATAGAAAGACAGAAGGAAAACGAGAGTAGTCGAAAATAGGGGGAAAAATACAAGAAAATTGACAACGTAATTGCCTGTAAGATCATTTGTGTACAAAATCTAAAATCTAAAAACGTTTCTTTTTCCTTGTGTTCGTTTGTTTGTATTACGCACAGTGGGAAATTAAATGCTCAATGTGAATTGCTTTTTCATTATTTGTACTTGGATGTATATATATATATATACAGGTTCGTGTGCGAATACGTATACGAATGCTCAATTACAATTGTTTAATTTGCTAGTTGACAGTTGACACGGGAGGTTTTTTTTTGCCATGTTGCCAATTGCCAATATGTATACTAAATATATAAATTCTTGAGTTAAAGGTAAAATGAAAAAACATTTACAAAATGAGCTGGAGCCAGGTGGGAGAGGTTTCAATTTTTTTTTTTTAGCTTCTTTCATTCAAAGCATTTTTCCTAATTAAACAAATCATTAGAAAAATCCGTTCATGGACCATTTATTTTTGCTTTTCCTTTTTTTTCAATTAATGATTGAGCTGTTTACTCAACTCGCAATTTCCTTTTTCCTTGTGTTCATCTTGTGAAAGTATATCAAAAAACTTGAAAATGTCTTTTTTTTCTTGTTTTCAAAGTAAAAACGGAGGATAAGTTGGAATGGGGAAGAAAATTAGTCAATTGGACAAAAGGTTGTTCGGAATCGGAACTCTTTTTATTTGCTATAAAAACAAAAACAATTCTTTTGTTTTTTATTTACGTAATTTATTGAGATTTTTTGAAACGAGGGGTCACCGAGTTCGTCGCTTTATTTTTTATTCTGTAACTCTCGATTGTCTCGGTATGTATGAACCGAAATAGGAAAGTGCGGGTGGTTTTGTATTGTAACTATTGTAATTGTCATGCAAATTCTTTGAGCAATGGCGAACAAAAATAGTCTGGCATATGTATTTTGTCCTACTGGAATTGGAATTCATCTAATGACTTAATTTAGCGTTTTATAATGACAGACTCTCACTCAGAGTAAGAACAACGATTCAAAATGCAAAAATATACTAACGATTGTTTTGTTTTGTTTTGTGTTTGTGTCGTCTTGTGTAGGTATTAAATACCTGGTATTTGCTTCTAGACTAAAATCTGTATTGATCCTTGAACTTTACATTGCATACACACACACATGGATGTGAACAGAAACTACTCTTTTTTTCAAATGAGTGAACATTTTTTATTGGAGAGGGAGTTGAGTTAAGTTGGAGATGAGTGTAGGCGGAAGTATCTGTATATATAGTTGGAAGGAAACTCACGTTCTTTTTTTTTTTTTGATCCAAATGAGAAAAAATACACAGAGAAATTTTGGATTTTACATTAAATTACTTTACACAAAAGCAGAAAGTCAGATCATGTTCAAACTTTGATTTATAAATAAAGTACTACCGTTACAATTACATTGTTAATTATCAATACATTTAACTTCAAAATAGGGATTGCAATGACGGGAAAAATATACAAGAAAACTAACGATTCGATTCGTGTTTCTAATTCAAAACGGGATATTCCGTGATTCCGTCACACTCTTTCCAATCCCAGATGTACATTTACATAATATGTATATAAAAACAAAAAGAGATGGGGAAAATATTGAAATTTGAACTATGAAACCTTTGAAATCTGTATTGAGAATTAACATGGAGAAGTTTCAAAAAATGTGAACGTAGAAGAGTGCGATTGGATTTGAATTCCATTTAATATTGTGAAAGGAAGTGAAGTGAAGGAAAGAAGAAGAAGAATAAGTTGAAAGAACAAAGAACTGGATTACCCCAGCCGACCCTAAACGTTTACAGTCTCGTATACATTCTATACAATGTCCGCATTATTTTGGTCATTATTATGAATTAAGAATCCCCGACGCCCACGTGTCAACAACAACTCTCCAAAACAACACACACACACAGACAGACAAACAGAGCTGTGCATCCACGTCCATTCGCCATATCTATACATCTCGTTTTTTCCACAGATTATTATATTGTACTTTTATACTCCTCATACTTTTTTGTCAATTCCCTCATCTTATCTCAATGGAAACATTTTTCGTTTTGTTTTGTTGTCTTCATCTGTTCATTTGTTATTGTCTTTATTTGATACTTTATTCACACACAAACACTCCAGTCCGCAGACTTGTATTGCCCATCCTCATCCTCACATTGTCATTGCACTACGCACTATGCTAATCGCAAGCTATATTATATGACCACATGTGACTTTTCTTGTTACTCATACACATTTTATAGGTTTATTAGAGGAAATTACGAGGGATCGTCACACAGTTATACGATTTTTTAGTTTGTTTGACTTTGATTTTATAGACCCCGACAATTTAAAATATTTCCATAGAATACCCCAGTGTAACTTAGTACATGAAACATGCAGCCATTTGAAATGAGTGCAGACGCAAAAGAACTATTACTATGGAGTGAGTACACATTTTAATATTTTTATGCTGTGTGGTGGAGTGGACCAGAGTCGGATTATAATAATAAAATAAATACGTAATACTAAACAGACATGAGGAGTCTCTGTACTTGGAAGTATACTGCAAACGATTCTCTCTCTCTCACTCACTTTGGCTCCATACTGAAACTATATGTACAATGACTACAATGTATGTGCAATGGGATTGGGCTTTGCATGTGTGTGTGTGTGTGTGTGTGTGTGTGTGTGTATTGATAATTTGAAGATGGATGAGATAGGTGGAATTGACGAGAGTGAAAGAAGTGAGTTACATACCTCTTGAGAGAGACGAAAGAGAGAGAGAGAGGATGCCTGCCTGGTTTTGTGTGTAGGATGCAAAAGTAGCTTAGCCATACAAGGACTTAATGGGTGGACTTGTAAACCTGTAAAACTCTTCTTCTTCTTCTCCTTCATCTTCTTGAGACTTCTCTCTCCAAGCTCTACAATCCAAAGCAGTTCAAAGCACAATCAAATTTTCGGGAGGAGTTTTTTTCCATCTCTCTCTCTCTCTGTCTCTCTGGTTTAGGCTGTGTGTTGTGGTTGTGTGTAAGTTTGAGCCGAATTATTTTCATTCATATCATATGAGATTCAATATAATGTTTAATATGCTTGCAAGAGAGAGAGAGAGAGAGAGAGAGAGAGAGACGCGTGGAACATTTTCAAAAATGTCCATCCATTCTTTTTTTTTTTTCTCGTCTTCTTTTCTCTCTCTCTCTCTCGGCTGTGAGAGCTGGGGCTGCAAATAATTGTGGCGAAAAAAAAGTCAGCCCACCTCTTTTTTCCCGTTTAGGATGAAACCTAATTAAAATATGTACCGTAAACTATGAGTCATCTACGAGAATACACAGAACATAGAGATAGGAAAAGACATTGTCTGCTCTGCTGCTATACATAAGCTCGTTCGCTCGCTTTTCCCCCATTTTATATATGCATACGTACATATAAATACATGTAGGTATGTATACTGATGACTGATGTATTTTGATTTGGACTAAATGCTCAAATGATCTTGAATTTGAATGATTTCAAATGTTAGGGAATTAGTGACATATGACTTTGGATGCGTGGCATGGACATGGAAAATGATCACTCGATCATCTTTGAAATATGGGAAGAAATTTTTCACAGATGAACAGATGACAGATTTTTTTTAAAGATCCATCACAACAGTAACAAATCTTTTGACGTTCACCGGTAGAATGAAGAATCCTTTGCATTTGTATAGATAACTATGTTGTTACATGTTACATGAGGAAGATTCGGAGGGAGGGAGAAAGAGAGAGAGAGAAAGAGATATGTACTTAGATAGAGAGTGAAGGAAAGAGATGGAGATGGAAAAGAAGATGGGTCTCTGTATATATTTCCTGTTTGGTGGAGTAACCCAACACAACTACAACTACAACTACAACCACAACCACCACAGAGTAATTACGAGAGCGGAACGCTTGTGATTTCTTATTGGAAATGGAGTGATGGCCCGAGAGCATACACAAAGTCTATACACTCACCTGCGGAGCTGACCATTTACAGAGGTTTAAGTAGTGATTTGTGCAAAGGTCAACAGGCATTTTATATGAGAGATATACTTTTTATATACGCCCACACTACCAACTATTTCTTCTTCTACTCTTCTCTCCGTCGACTATTCGACTATTTTACAAACAACTACAACAAATACACATGTATGAATAAAGTACTCACATTGTGTATTATATTGTATTGTATTGCATTGCTTTGCTTTGTATTGTGTTGTTTTGTGTGTATATACGAATGTAAAAATTTTGTGCAGAGATAAGTGACCAAAGCACAGCCCCACTGCACACTTTTCATTTCCATATGTCCATTTCCAGCTGAAGTCAGAGCCACAGCCAGCAACTATATATAATGGTTCATAATACTTTTTCGAATGTTCCAGAATTCTTTATATTATTGATGATGACGATGCTGAGTCCAACATGGACTTTTTGAAACACAAAGGAATTCAGCAAAAAGAAAACACCTCACTTTTTATCGCCCTCAACTTTCTTGGCCGTCCATCCGTTGTCGTCCGTTTTCGTCTACTTCTTCTTCAACTTCTTCTTTTTCTTCTTCGTCAACACAATAATTTAGAAAATAACCATTTGAAATTATCCAACCAACCTCCAGTGCCTATTTGTTCAACTCTCCACTCTCTTGCATCTACAAATATGGAATTTCTCTACCATTCTCTCCCTCTTGGGCTCTAATATACGAATATTTCCCCATCAATATATCCAATGACTACGGGCAAAATCTATACAGCTCCCACTTTTCTTTTCTTTTTAACTTATTACATCTCACATATGCACTTACGATTAAATACTTTTTAGCTCTTTTACTCCAACTTTTGGTATTTTTTTTGGTTTGATCATCAAACTTTTGATTTATTTATTTACTCGTAAAATGTTTTTCTACCAAAACCCCAAACCAAATATAAGGATTATACAAATTACAGATTACTTACGTCCAACGTTCATTTTTCAACGGATATAAACATATAATCGGTGTACTATTTTGCTTGTTTTTTTTTACTCTGTAGATATCAAATGATGGTAAATGATTAACCATTCTCAATTAACACTTGACTCGAGAGAGAGAAAATTCATAGGTCGCAATTATTTCATTATTTCATTATTTCATTAATCCGTGTAAGTATACCGACCGCGCATGCATGAAAGTTCTAGTTGGAGAGAGAGAGAGAGAGAGAAAGAAGAGCGGAAGAAAAAGAACATGTCTCGAGGGAAATCATTTAATTGTTTATTTAAATTTAAATTGAGTAAGTTACGCAATGGAGATTACAGATTGTGTTACTGGTTGGTAGTTAGTTAGTGGCTGCTTAGTTAATTAAATAGTTTTGGCCGTCCAAGAGTATCGCCTGTGTACATATAGATGTTCGTATGTGCATGTGTGTGTGTATGGAAACTTGTTTTTAATGCTGACAGGCCAAGTTTATGGCCGTACACACAGACAGACAGACACACACACACACGCATACATAATATACACACACGAAGGGATGCATATAGACAACATTTGTTGTCTAATGTAGTCTAAATGAATGACTCCAGTCAAATAGTTATCAGAGGCTCATAGTCTGAGTCTGATTGTCACCTAAAAACCACAGCTACCCACAACCACACACTCAAAAACCTTTAACATTTAATCATTGCTCAAAAAACCTTTTAGCTCCCCCATAGCACAAATTATAAATTCAAAGCGCACATACAAAAACAACTCTCTCGAGTCTCCTTTTACAATATGTTTTTGGTGTGGTAAAAAATCCATGAAGACGCAAATTCTAAGGACATTTTTTAAAATCCACATTTCACCATAAAATTCACCACTTTTGTGCCCATTCAAGATATTCAAATATAAAATCCATTTAAGTATTTACCTGCGACGATATGGCGACTTCAAATTTGGAATACAGATAAAAGTATTAAAGTATATAATACAGATAAATGAAGGAGTTTTTATTAGCCATATGAATTCGTTAAATATGATTTACATTAAATTACATTGAGATAATTATAAATGTACCAACAATATATATATACGTTGAAGGTAAATTGTTAAACTTCTAAGCAAGGCATTCGTATTAGAATTTGGAATACATATATAGCTGTATGCGAACGCGAGCATGTGTATTTGTATAGGTATATATATTTGCCTTTAGATTTCGGATATTCTTTCGAGAAAAATGTGAAAACCTTTTGAAAATCTGATAAAAATAGTTTAATTTTTTGTCTCTCTCGTCCTTCTCGAGCCACATATATACTCAAAGGAAAAAATCTGGCAGGAGATACGATAAAGAAACTTAGTTTGTATTCAACTCAACTTGGAAAATTTTACCAGGATCCACAGAAAGAAGGAGAGAGAGAGAGAGAGAGAGAGAGAAAGAGCACGGGAAGATATCCCAGGGCATCATCATGATCATCCTTCACTATAGTCGTTTACTTGTATCTGTATTAATGAATTTTTTTTTGTCTCGACAAACACGGAAGTTCCTACAAAAATGAATTATTAAACAAAACAAAATGTTAAGTAACGTAATTTTATTTCTTTTCGACCATTTTCCGAATATGGTGCGCTTGGAAATTGAAATTCGTAAATATAGATACCAAAAAAACACTGAGTGTATGTGTATACGAATATATATACATACGAAACTGGAGAATTAGCAACAGGTAGAAGACGGACGAAGCAACAGACAAAACACACAAACACACACGTACACATGAATGCACATGTACATACTGCGGATATCATATGTACAGGAAAATACTGGAAATAGGAATGAGTGACTGTGAGTATCAGGAAAGGGAGAGTGAGAGTGAGAGCGAGAGATGTGTGTGGGTGATTTTGCTTAATAATCTAATGATGAATACGTGGAAGCTTCTAATATTTTGTCAAAATTTCCCACACAAAAAACAAAGTTCTTTTACGTCAAAGGCAAAAGCGTGATTCTCCTCCATATTCTTGATGATTGTACGTCGAGATTCTCAATTCATTCAATTGCCATGAAAGTCTCACGTTTTATTTTTTTCATCTCTTTCTTTTTCGGAGAAAACAAAACATTCAATACAAATACAAATACACACACACAAACACTGCCTTTACAGACGTAAATGCGAATAAATGATGTGATTGAATGCGGAGGGGAGAAAATACCCGAACAATGGATAAGTGGTGAAGCATGAAACCATATATGTACATAATATATCACGTCTATACAAGAAGTCCAAATTCATTGTCGGAATTCATATACATCTCGTCGATGACTATAAATAAACATTCTATTTTTCATTTGTCAGCGAGACAGAAGGAAATCCGGAGAGGAAGAGAGAAAGAGAAAGCAAAGATTTTCAAAGGTTTCCTGTACATGAAAGTAATTAGTGAAATATGGAATAACGTTTGTTCTTGTATTATTATACCGTAAAGTATATTATATCGTACTATTATACAACGCTTGAAGCATAAAACCCATTGGGATAAATCGGGCAGGAAAATAAAAGTAAATATAGCTCTAAGAAAATTCAGATTGGACACTCTTTCATGCATTTAAAAAACGATTTAAAATCTGCCACACCCACCCGCATTTAAAACACAAAATATAAATATGTGGATAGAAATTTACAAATTACCGAGAGAATGAAAGCATATTTTGAATTGAAAAGGAAAAGAAATAGATTTGAATCGGTATTTTTTATGTGGATGAATATACGAGTGTACACAACTTTCTCACGTCAATCAATTGTAAAAATAAATAGTGTGAGAGTTTTCAATGGAGAAAAGAAAACCTTGAAGTATATACTTTCACCTTTCACTGATCGTTCAGATTGGGTAGATCAGTACTGACGAGCGTGAAAGTGTTATTCAACAACATGTTGTTTTTTGTTTAGAACCAAAATAAATAGACAATCCTCCCGTTTTCCATAAATTGTTGTAACATATACATAAGATTGACGCATATTTTTTTATCATGCATTATGATGATTACCTGTGGTTTTTCCGCCGATAAGAAGAAGGAAACGCGTCATGGCTTCACATTGCTCTCATGACGTTGGAAGTAATAAAAATGCGAGGAAGAAATGTAGCAAAATATCAAAGGACTATGACGGTGAGAATCATTCGGGTTGAATGAAAAATATATACCTTTTAGAATTATAATGAATGAATGGGTCAAAAATACATACACAAAGGTCCGTGGTGCTTTTTACTTTCTTCCCCCCCCCCCCCCCTACTTTTACTCTGAACTCTTCAACGTAACACAAATATTACAAGAAGATTTTGGAATTTTGATGGAGAATTGTCGAAAATTTCACATGATTTATAGTTTATAGTTCTATAGTTTTGACATAGTATTTTAAATATTTCTAACGTCAGCAGTTTAATAAGCAGCTTGACGGAACGATTCAGGTTATTTTTATTGCCGGAAAAGAAAAGAGAGCAATATAAATTTTGCTCAAGATATCAATGATTTGTGTTGTTTAATGCACTAATAATAGTTTTGTGTCATCCGTCATCAAGGTTGAAAAGAATGTGAAGGCATATAATATAATGACGATGATAGTGGTTAGTATGCGTATAGAGATTTATTTCCTATATTCATCACCATTAAAGGCTTCCTTGCTCATTTGATGCAGTCATATTTTATTTTGTCAAGTTCCTCTCTCTCTCTCTCTCTCTCTCTCTCTCTCTCTCTCTCTCTCTCACTCACTCTCTCTCACTCACTCTCACTCACTCTCTCTCACTCACTCTCTACTGTCTTTGCATAATTACTATTATTTGTATAGAAAAAATGGATCACTCACTCGATCACTCGCTCAAGACTCAAGACAAAAAAAACTGTCGCTCGAAATCACCTTTAGCCTTTTGTTTTAGCTGTCGCTCTGTGTGTGTATATGTATAGGTATACTTTATCTATATATGTGAGTCCATGAGAACAAACATGCAGATTTTGATAAAATTGTAATACAATTCACAATTACAATAACAGAGACGGACACACGTCACACTCGCCTTACACAATTTAATTTATCTTGTCCATACGATGATGATGTTGATGAGTTGAAAGTTTCACAGAGCATATCAACAATAATTATTGGGTAGTTGATGGAATGAGCATATGTATATATACATTTTATATTCTCATGTATAGACATGTGTGATGTACATAGACAGTTTTTCATTTCGGTGGTGCTCACCCACGTAAGTTGACAAATTATGTTGTTATCAAAAGCTACCTCATTCACTGAAGATTGTGGAACTACCTGATCTTTTTGCTACTTAATTACAAGCATCAACCCCCGCGCGATCCTTGACGCTTATATTGCCTCTCTCTCTCTCTCTCTCGCTTTATCGTATCCTGACTTGTTCATTACTTCTATATACCATTACACTTTACACATATATTTTTCAGACACGAGAGCGAAAAAAACAACAAATATTTTATAACAGAGTTGTGTGTTGAGTGCGGTTCTCCTGCCCACTACAAAATATTAAACGAAATCTTAATTCTTTTGTCAACAAAACCATTGTGGATTATAATTGTAGGTGGTATAGGTATTTAACTTGTTTTTTTTTACTGTTCCATAATCATTTCAATATGTACAATTTCCTAGACTATGATTGATTGATACACAACAATAAAAACTGATGGTTTGCATCCCCTACCTGGATTTTTCAGTATACATTTACCTATTCAGTTTTCACTGAAAAGTGAAGAGTGAACGCGTGAATATGTACATATCTATCTATAGGTACATATTTCTATTATAGTTCATAATTATAGCCTTTCACACACTGCTCCATGGAAATAGATAATAGAACAGAAATAAAGGCTAATAAAAAATATTGTTTAATGTTTTGTTGTGTTGTGGTATTGTAATTAAAATTAATTAAAATGTAAGTAAATGCACTCGTATTTATTTTATGAATGTACATATTTTACACTCTCGAATCTCGATGATGAAGAACCGCAAAAATGACAATTTGAATTCTTGGATTGTTTGATAATTTTTAAGGAAAAAATAAATAAAATGTTTAATCATTCTTGTAAATTATAGATAGTGAAGTTAACAGCTCTTTAAACTTAACCCAAACTTAACTGTGACAATCTAGTATAGTTAGGGAAATGTTAAATTGAATTTAATTGGTAACATTGATTCTGATGCCTTCATCCTTCACGGGCACTCAAATCATCTAGTCATCATTAGGGGAACCAGGGGTATAATTTGACATGGGGCATAATTTTACAGCAGTTAAAATTAAATAAATATTAAACTATTGAAGATACGTTGTGCATGTTCACACGTTTTTTGTGCCCCTTTTTATTTTACATCGGCCTTATGTGGCATGTTTAACGATCGCTTGTTAGTTTTAGCTCTGGAG
>JAIUND010000631.1:0-60263 GCA_034699125.1 Gisinianus flammeolus
TCCAGAACAGGTCAAACCCGGTCAAACGAAATTAAGGAAAAAAATTATAGTACGTTTTTGAACTTAACAGACGATATGCTTAAGGTGAAAGCCTTTCACTTTCACCCAATATTTACAACAAAACCGTACCGTATGTCGAAAGGAGAAGACAGAGAGGAGTAATGACCACTTTACCCCACATGAGAAGTAGGAAGTGAGAACAAAGAGATACACTTCTTCCGATTACCTTTATACGTAAGTATATGAGTTTTATAATTTTCTTTAGGCTATTTTCCATTTTACTTCAACGCATCCCAATTTACCCCCCTGCATTTTCTGTCATTTGAGTGTATCCGTACTTTACATCCTATACCAAATATGTATAGGAGTAACTGTCCTTCGTCGTATAATGTCAATTTACCGTCATGTCGGTAATGTAGTTTATCTTTTATCCTAACAATATATTTTTGATAAGTTGAATGTTGAATCGGAATCTTGATGAGAAGCTTGTAGACTAAACCACCAATAATTGTAATTATTTTCTATCGTGAGTGAGTATATAATAGGACGGCAAAATAATCATTCGCTATATTTCTGTGTAGATTAATAATGTAGATAAATACTTACTTCCATACTACCATTTTCCGGCATCTAACTGTCTTTTATAGTCTTGTCAAAGTGATTAAAAATTCAGAAAAATTGGGATGAGAAGAGAAATATAAAAAGAATACAAAGGATTCCTGCCTAATTAGGAAGATTCACCATCTGTAAATTAAATATTTTATACAATGTAGTAGCTGCATGAAAGTCTCACACCTCGCGAGTCAATTACAACTGAAAACCTGTCATATAAAAAAATATAGGTTCGTGATGCATTTGTACACACACATGCACATGCCTTACACGCTTGATGAATACATCGAGAAGAAGGAAGAAAGAGAAACATTTTGGTATAGTGATGAAGTAGAAAAAACTCTAAACCGACTTTGTAATACATGGAAAATGTCTAATTATCTAAATTTCGTAATTAGGTTGCTAAAAAACAAGGGAGAAAGGAGCAGAGACAGTGACAGATTGTGAGGAAGAACAAAGACAAATGGGTTTTCACTTTTTGCTATGTAGCACTCGCACATACGATACATACTGATCTGGATTTGGAACTACCTATATACTCTGGATGTCTGTGAATGAGTTGGAAATTGAAATACGGAAATACTTTCATATCAACACCGCTTAATACATACATAATGCAGCTGCTCACAGTACATGTATGTGTACAATTGTAATCAATTGGCAATACCTATACCTAGGAGTATCGTATGGCTGACGAAACTGGCAATTGAAATGACTTTCTTTTGTCCAGATAAAGAACTGTACACACGGGTAATGTATAGACTATTGGAATTCGTAAGAGTTGATGAATTATGGACAAAATAATGAGAAATTTTGACGTAGCACGTAGGCATATATATGTACACCGTGTCTACTACACCACTTGAAATCAAGAGTCCTTTCTGCTGCTTGGTACATATGTATTTATATATTTTTTCCTCCCTTTCTTTTAGTTTGAGAATATTTTGTCTACAAAATTGTGTCAAGCACCCACATGAATCTACAGTGCTGAATTCACATGAACTATGGAACACATTCACAAAATGCATTTTCCAGTTGTGGTTTTTCTTTTTGATCCGTTTAAAAACTGAGAAAACAGAGAGGATGTCGACGATCGAGAATATACACTTAAAGAGAAAGAAAAGAAAGTTGAGACAAAAAGGTGGAGGAAATTGAAAAATAATGAACAATTTTTTTTTATGCTGCAGGCTCAGGGTCAGTTTAGAAATAAGGTCTGATTTGTTGACTTGAAACATCTTTTGGTTCCCTGTCAGGGAACCCTTATTAAATCATATCTATTTAATTTGTATTTATTTGTGAATGAGAATAAATGAGAGAGTTTACTTTTTACGTATTCTGAATTCTCTATATAGAATATATATTATGCATAATGTAGGCATGCGGCATACATATCCTTGACGTTCTTTCAAGCCCTCGAATGCATTAAATACTTCAAGTTTTAAAAAAAGAGTTGTTTTACTTTTTATTTAATTTAATTGCACTTTAAAGATTTAATTTTGATTAGATTTCCCATATTTTTAGTAAAGAAAAGTATGAGTGCTCTATTTGTTTCAAAATCCAAATGTATCGTATGTAAAAGTGTGAATCTAGTGGAATTTACAAAGAATAATAATAATAATACTAAAAACAATAATCCTTCTACGTCCGTAGTTGAAAGTTTTAAAAAAGTTTTCCAAATCTACTTTAATGAGTACCCCATTGAATGGCATGATATTAGCCTTTATACTCATCCGTTTTGTCAAAAGTGTACTATCACCCTTACAAAGTTAACAGCTTTACATCTTGAAATTACTAAAATAGTCCAGAGCGTATCATCGAAAATAAATTATAATAGCAACAACAAGAAAACGTCCAAATCCAAGTCTACGTCTGTCATAAAAATGGATCCGATTCATTTTATTAAGAGTGAACATTTGGATTCATTGGATTTTGATGATCAAGATGATTCTCAAGAGAATCATTACGATGGAGAGACAGACTTTAATAAATCATTGTCCAATGGCAATGATTTTGACGACAATGAAGATGATAATGACAACAAGAAAAATATTTTCATTGATGAGAGTCGTACAAAGGGAAAGAAAATTAATCGGCAAACGAATATTTGTCAACGTAAGTATTGAGATTTGAAATGTATAATGTAATCGTAACTATAAAATCATTCAAACGTGTGAGGAAAAATTAACTTTTTATATAATTGTCTAAAATAATGTTTGAATTTTTGTATTGTTTGCAGGATTCAATCCAGAAATTATGCTAAATCATTTAAATAGAATTGATGACAAGAACGAACTTGTACATGATGACACTAAATCATCTCTAGCTTCTATGATGAAAAATGGAAATGAAGATGACGAATACTGTTACCTGGACGTAAAGCTTGAGAGTGTTGCCGAAGAAGGTATCCATGAAGATTTTGAATACCTTGATGATACACATTGGAATCAGTCGAGTGAAGAAACTTTTGAGCATAATACTTTTATGGACATGCATGATGATGATGATGGGAGAGAAACAACAGGTAGGAAAATGATTATAAATTTACAAGCTAATAGTTTCAATATTGTTTCAATGGAATTGAAATTGAAATTTTCAACTGTAATATAAAAGTAAAAGTATATCATTCGCTTTCAAATTGAAATATTATTAATCAATTTTCCCTTTGTTTTATGCATGTAGAGTCCTATGTCAATTTTAAAACGGAACTTTTAGAAGGATTTACTAGAGAAGAAGAAGTATTGGGGATGGGACAGGATCTAATAATGGAACAATACAATGGACCTTTGGAGGGGGTTCCTGGTCTAGACCTGTCAGACCCTGAGCAATTATCAAACTTTGCTGGCTTAAAACGTCAAGATTCTGCGAATGATCCTAGAAGAACAATTGCTTGTTCTCAGCCTGTAAGAAATCTATACTTCTAGAAAATAAAATACAATAATATAAATACTCTTTCCTTTCGAATTCGAATGCACTTAAAAAACTAATTCATTCATTAACTATATTCTTAAAACTCACAGGGTTGTTCGAAGAGATTTCAAAGCTTTAATGCTTTGAAAAAACATCAGAAGACTCATGCACCGAGAACTTACACTTGCGACCTATGTTTCAAAAGCTTTGTTGAGAACAGCAAACTAAAACGACATAAGCTCGTACACACGAAAGTCAAACCCTTTAAGGTTAATTTAAACTTCTTTTACTTGTCATCGAGGCATGCTTGGTGTAGTATTAATATGTAATAATAAGGGTCTGGAGGTAATGTAAAATGTTAGTTATACGGATAATTTTTTTATTCAGTGCCCATTCGATGGTTGTGGCAAGACTTTTTCACTGGACTTTAATTTAAGAACTCATATGCGTATACATACAGGTAATTCCTTTTGTTTCAAAATCAATTTTATATTTGTACCATGTTTTAAGATGTTATTTATTCTCTTGAGAAACATAATTTGTATTTTATTTGTAATTTTACAGACGAGAGACCTCACGCCTGTCCCTTTGAAGGCTGTTTAAAGAAATTTGTGCAATCCACGAATTTGAAGTCTCACATGTTAACACATAATCGTAAGCAACAAGCAAAAAAGAAAAGGTTAGTATCCAATTATTATCACTAAATTATATTTATTTATTTTTACTAAGTATTTACAATGTGGAAGATAAATTATATGAATACAATAATAGTAATAAAATACATTTGTGATGTAGGTCCCGAAATGAATATGTCACTGATATAGAAGTTCAACTCATTGATATGAGCAGTACAAGCGACTAAGGATTCCTTATAGTAAGGAAGCATCCCATTTGTCTACATTTGAACAAAAATGAACTCAAAAAAAAGGTATAACAATTTTTCTCATTTACACATTGACTGAGATAAAGTCTAAAACCAATAATGTACAGGGTAGTAATAATGATTATTATTGTTACTTATTACTATCATCATTGGTAATAAAATATAAAATAATTTAAATTGTGCTGTATTCAAATGTTTGTGTGTATTGGTATACTTTTACACTCACAAATCATGAATTTACTACATAAGTAAATATTTAAATATTAAAAATATTTAATAACCATTAATATTACATAATAATATAACAATTATATACCTTTACTGTAGTATTCTGACTATCGATAATGTTACTTTCAGAAAATTATTACAATGTTGTTCCTCTTAGTCTTAGCAATTTGTTTGGTATTACTTTACTTTAACATATCTACATATTTATAAATTTTTTTTGTACTTTTTTCAATCATTACATATACTAATGATCCATTACAGTGTCAAGCAAATGTCAGTATAATAATACAAGATTTACATACATAAGTGATAAGTGTATTGAGATGTAGTAGTGTTATTATTAGAGATCAGCATGGAAGTGTAGATATTCAATATTTAATTAATGTTAATTTTATAGAACATAGATATATATATATGTACTTTAGGCTCTAGGTATTTACTTAAATCAATTTCATTAAATATGACGAATATTTTTTTTGTGAATATTGTGTTTATTTATCTTCACTTCGGTGTAGTCAATACTGTTCACACAGTTGTAAAATGTAAATACAAATGACAGATCATAATGACAAGTATTGTCTTTATAATTGAAAGTATGTATATGTTTAGTAAATAAAAGTATAAAAAGTAAGCTATGTGTAGTATAAACTATAGTGTGCTATTGAAGTACTTATTTGCTGTTTAAATACTATCAAAACTATTTCTTATAATGGGAAAAATAAAAAATATGCTAAAAAAAAGTCGTGAATGTCGTGATCATTTATTCAAATGACGTAAAATTAAATATAAGTACATATGTATATATATATATTTATTATATTATAGCATTATGTGTAGGGAAAAGCAGATGAGAAAAATCGTAGATCACCTTGATGGGCGCTTGAAATTTCAAGATCGTCGTGAAATTGCGAATTACTTAAGTAATGGATATATTTTTATTTAATTACAGTTATATTTTCGATAGTTTTATTCTTACATAAATGAATAAATAAAATGAAGTCAATCAGTTCTAAGTGTATCATTTGCAACACGAAATTCTCAGAGTCCTTAAAGTATAATTCACAAAAAGACATTCCCAAGTCTACTAAAGTCTATGACGGGATTTTTAAGGTGTTTTGTAGATACATGAATTTGCAACGGATAGAAAGTGAGTGGAATTTTAACGAGACAACTTTGCCCATTTGTGCACAACACCGTGAAGTAGTGGCTAAACTTTGTCTTGCAGATCAACAACTAATAAATATTGAACAAGAAATATCAAAACTCATTGCCGACATAACACGCACAATAATGGAATCTTTCAAAAAGAAGAAGGATAATAATAATCATTCCATCATTATAAATAATAATAGCATGATTCAGATGAATAATCATCAAGATGAGCATGTGAACAAACAGTCTGCAAAATCGTATGTAGAGAATAATGGAACTGATAGTGATTTAGAGTATCATGATTGTATCGAGTTTATTGAAAGCTGTCATAATGTTGTTGTTGGTGATAACACTCGTCAAAATCATAATGAGACTACTACTACTAATAATAATAATAATACTCCTGGAAGTACAAGAGGAAAGGGTGATAAAATTTTAGATGAGAAGATTTGTTCAAAAAAAGTCGATAGGTTAAGAAAATCAATCTCTAAACGTAAGATCATTATTATAAATATATTTACAGTACATAGACTACATACTTGTTTCTTTTAGCTCATATTATGTCAATAATATTATAAAAAAGTATTTAGTATTTAGATATATACATACACCATGTAGATGTACATACAAGTGACTTAACTGTGGTCTAATTATTTTAATTATTTTGAAAATTAGAATTCAGCCCCAAAGTCATTCTTTTGGATTTCAAGAAAATCGCTCAATGTCGTAAGATTGATGCCCTCAACGGAATAGTAGACCATGAATATACTAATGAAATACTCTCTAAAAATAATCCAATACGAAATTTGGAACTTTTACCGTACAGTACTATTTTGGATGCTCATCCTAGTCATCAAAATGGACAAGAAATTTTAGCAAAATCTCTCTTACCTATTGAATCCTCAAAAAATGCACTTGATGTATTATTCAAACTCAATTCCAAAGCAGATTTGCAAATTCCAACAAAATTTACCTGTGCCCTTACTCATCATCTTACACATCCGGACTCATTATTTAATTTCGAGAGAAACAACAGGATTGACCAGCATAATTCAGAAATGTCAAAGACTGTTTTGGAATCTGCAAGTACTCAAGATAATAATAAGGTAGAAGAAGTCCGAGTTCAAACTGAAGATAGCCTATGGATTCATAAAGGAGAGAATCTTCTATTGAAATACAAAAGTTTAATGTCAAATGAAGATGGCATTACAAAAGTGGAAGAGTCTTTGCATGAAAGTGCAGCAAATGAGTATGAAATAGAGACACAAGTGGAGTGTTCATTTTCCAATACTAGTAATAATTATGATAACAATAACGTGACTGAGAAACTTGCTGAGGAGGACAAACGAGTTGATAATAATACTATGGAACGTAGAGGGAAAAAAAGACAACATTCTCCAGTCAACAATGGGTCAATTAGAGAAAAAATCCCGAATATTGAAATCATTGATCTTGGAAACGGCAAATTTTCCTTTTTGGATTTCAGTTTTGAAAAGAGTGCAAACGGCTTCAAATGTGGAACTTGTGAATCTATCGTATCACAAATAGAAATAATGTTGAAACATATCAAGGAAAAGCATAATAAGGGTAGAAATTTTTGTTACATATATTCAAGTATTCCAAGTTTGTAGGCTGTTTTTTTTGTCTAAAGCAGGACACTGGAAAGATTTTCTTTAATGCTCAAATAATGATTTGTTGTGTTGATTTTCAAAATTCTAGAAGACCAGACGACATGTCCTAAGAAATCCAAAAGAAAATGTACAAATCTGGGGAATGGAACCTTTAATTTTAATGCAAGTCGGTCTTTCGAAAAAGTAGCAATAGGGTTCAGATGTAATAGATGTGGGGCTACAAAGAAGACAAAAAGTTACATCAATTATCATTTGTGGCAACGTCATTCAGGTGTGTATTTCATGAGTAAAAGAAATTCGTTAAAGATTGCATTCTGTTTCAATTTAAAAGAAATTGAATGTTTTTTTACTGTGGTGTTCTACTAGGTAGAGCTGGTGAAATTGAAGCTAAAGTGCCACATTTTTCCGGCAACGAGTTTCCGAAAGCATATACTTCTACCCGAAAACTGGGCAAGCACAAGCAAGAAAATCGTAGGATTGAGCAAATAGGAAAGATTAAAGTCGAGTCGCCTAGGCTGACAGATGACATCCGACCTGAGACTGAACCTTTTGTGAAAAATATTACAAAATCTACGAATGTCTAGACTCACAACTAGCATAATCACAAGTTTCTGAATAATTATTACACTAATTATGTAGAGTAGTTTAAATTATATGAAAGTTATAAAAATAATAAGCGCTGTTACATATTTTTACACACACATGTATGTATACTATATATAAATTATGAGAAAGTTATATATAAATAAAATTGTATACTATAAAAGACAGATATTATTACACCTAACGATAAGTACTTGCCTAATGTTGGTTCATTTGATTGTCACTTTATTTTTGAATACCATTCATTATCATTTCTGTATTAAAATGTACCCAAGATGTAAGTTCTCCGGGGTAAAGTCGGAATCGTAAGATTTCGTGTGAGACATTAAGTAGAGATGAGACGAGTCTGCTTTTATTTACTTGTGGAATATACTTACATACTGAACTGAAACGAAAAAGCTATTCAAATATTTAATCCATTAAGAACGCTTAAAAGCGATTAATTTTAAAGCCTTATCTCAAGCTAAATATGTACAAATGGAACATAAGTATCTATTTCTACGCAGTAAAGCATATACTGGAGTGCAAACACAAACACACAGAATTGGATAGTATAGATCTCGTTTACAGCTGGTTGTCAACAGTATATCCTATACTATAGAATACATGTATATTCTACGAGCGAAACCCATCGTGGACGATTCAAAACAAAAAATACTTACAATTCAAATAATAATACTTATGTTTACCCTACGTATAGGTAGTTCAAATGTGAACGTCAGTTTATAATCTTGCATTTTTTTGTTTTTAGTTTCAATTTTTTTATTAATAATTTTTTAAATATAATATATTTATGATTACATATTATGTAATCATAATCTGTACCTTACTTAGTCGGCGTTAGTCCTGTATTAACTTAATTATAATAGAGTTTGTCTTTCATTCCATTATAATTCCATTACAATTCATAAAATGCATTTACGAAGAGCCACCAAATTATTATGTATCCAGCAGTTATTTCAATGCCAGCCTTTAAATCAAACTATTGTGAATTCACGTTCCGTTATTAATAGGAGTACTCATCGGAAATTCTCGACACAAGTTGAACTCACAAGTAAACGGTACAAAGTGACAAAAGGGAATTACGGTGTTCTGAATGATGCAGATATTCAATTTTTTGAGTCTGTCATAGGGAAATCACGGGTATTTACGGATGCATCCGATTTGATAAGTCATAATGTCGACTGGCTTAATCAATCCAGAGGTACAATAATTTTTATGGCCATGCAAAATAGAATTTTTGTCAACAAAAATTTAAATGATACATGTACATATACTTACTTATATTATAGCTAAACTTTTGACTTTTTACACAAATTGTGCTATATATATAGGAGCAAGTAAATTACTTTTGAAGCCCAAAACAACCCAAGAAGTAAGTGCCATACTTCGATATTGTAATGAGAAGAAATTGGCATTGTGTCCCCAAGGAGGAAACACTGGACTCGTGGGCGGAAGTGTACCGGTTTGTAACTCGTCAAAACTGGCTACATTATTATTATATATTATACAATAAAGGCATCTAATTGTTATCCTGCATTTTAATTGTAACTTTATCATTGACAAATTCATCGTCTTCAATAATTTCGAAGACAAGATTCTATTTTGAAAAGGAGTGAACAACAAAACTCATTAAGTATTTGTATTATAGGTTTTTGATGAGATCGTTCTATCTACATCTTTAATGAACAACATTATTAGCCTGGATCAATGGTCAGGTATAGAATTCCTAAACACGCTTAAATTTAAAATACCTACTCTACTCTACTGCACTCTTGACATAGGTTCTATTCTATATATTGTAGTATTAATGATTGTAAACTAATGTACAATACTTTTTATTATAGGCGTTCTTGTTTGCGAATCCGGCTGTGTACTGGAAACTTTGAATGAGTATCTAATGGAGCGAGGTTTCATAATGCCACTTGATTTGGGAGCAAAAGGGAGTTGTCACATAGGAGGGAATGTTTCAACCAATGCAGGTTCGGATTTTTATATATATAATATATATATATATTTGAGGGTCAGGTTGGATAAACTGTGGTTACATTTTAAATGAATACTATGATTTTATCTTTTATCCTCTTTTTTTTGCAGGAGGTTTAAGACTTCTTCGGTATGGGAGCCTTCACTCAACTGTTCTTGGTGTCGAAGCGGTATGTACTATATCCATGATATCATACACTATACACATGTCTATATGATTTTTAAATGATTAAGACGATCGTTTGGTTTGTAATTTAAAATGCTATTGTTTATAAAGGTGCTGGCCAACGGAACAATAATGGACTGCCTTAGTTTAATGAAAAAAGATAATACTGGTTATGATTTAAAGCATTTATTCATTGGATCAGAAGGAACTTTAGGATTTGTAACTAAAGTGGCAATACAATGTCCTGTGAAACCTAATTCCGTGAAACTGGCATTCCTGGGAATGAACAGTTTTCAAAGTGTTCTCGAGACCTTTAAACGTGCCAAAACGGATTTGGGTGAAATTCTTTCATCTTGTGAATATATCGACTCAACGTCTCTAGGCAGCGTTTTGGAAAATTTGAAGCTAAAAAGCCCTATAGGAGAATTCCCATTTTATATGCTCATTGAAGCTTCAGGCTCAAATGAAACGCACGATGAAGAGAAACTAAATAAATTCCTAGAAGATATCATGTCTAAAGGAATTGTTGCAGATGGAACCGTTGCTTCTGATACTAGTCAAATGCTTGTAAGATTCGTTTCAATACATTATATTTTATTGTTCGATACTTTTGTGTTTATCGAAAGAGTGTTTTGGAATGTGTGGACATCTATATTTAATTAACAAATAAACATGTATAATAATAATATGTATAAATATTATATTTCAAGGCAATTTGGGGACTTCGGGAACGAATCGCCGAATCATTAATGCATGACGGATATTGCTACAAATACGACTTGTCCGTTCCTCTCACTACCTTTGATGACTTCGTTCAGGATGTCAAAAAACAAGTGGGGAGCGATGCAATTCGAGTTTGTGGATACGGTCATTTAGGTGAGGATTTTTCATATTTATAAAATCACCAGTTTCATTATATCACAACAAAAATATTATAATCTCTAACAATAATAAACCTATAGACATATGCAATGTCAAGTAATATGTATATATACTCTATATAGATTGATTAAATAGGTAAAGTATAAGATTTTAAGTGTTTAAAACAATTACTGGATTATATAGTCGTATAATATATCATGCTTTAATTTATTATATATGTCGGTGAACGTTTTAATCCTTCAAACATTCATAATTAATAATAACTAGTACTATAATATAGTACTTACTTATTATAATAATAAGTTATTATTAATTATGAATGTTTGAAGGATTAAAAAGTTCACTGACATATATAATAAGTTAAAGCATATGATATAATATTATTCTTATACGAATAAAAAAGTTCACACAGTTATAGTACAAACTATAGTACACAGAAATTCAAACTATATATAATAATATTAATAATTATAAGCTACAAAATCGCAATCTAATCCCGTTTAAGTGACTAGTCACATTACTTTTTTGTTTTCACTCCAGGTGATAGTAACATACATTTGAACATCACGGCTAAAGAATATAGTCCTCAACTAACAGCAAAAATTGAGCCATTTGTTTTCAAGTGGACAGCGGATAAAAAAGGAAGTGTGAGTGCGGAACACGGTCTGGGATTTAAAAAACGAAATTACATTTCATACTCAAAGTCAGCGGATGCCATCAAAATTATGAAGCAACTAAAAACTATTTTTGATCCAAATCAAATTCTTAATCCCTATAAAGTTTTACCAGACGAACACCACTAAATATTTGTATTTGTACTTCCACTTGTAGTGGGACTAGTATTTGCACTAACTGAACTAATAGTAGTACCATAACAGGCCAATTTTAATGCGTTCAATTCCCGATCTTTCTTATCAGCAATATCTTTCCAATTAGAATTGTCAACTACCAACCTAGAATAATTGAAAAAATCCAATATAGTGTCTTAATGATAATGCTTGTCGAGCTATAGTATGTAATATAATTTTGGACCATTCGTTGAAACAATGTTGGACAAAGATCATTTTTATGTATATAGGGAATCGGTTTTACTTACTGGTTGATCAAGAATGCAGCTTCTATCACATTCTGTTGACTGATAATTAGTTCAGCTTGTAATTTCCTCTCGGCTGCTCGGTAAAAAGTATCCAACCAATTCAAGCGATACACAGCATCCAAGTAATAAGGATGCTGTTCATCATGACAAATATTTCTTTCGTAGACAGTTTCTTGAACCGAGCTGTTATTATTATTATTAGTGGTGGTCGAAGCTGGTGCTGATGATGACTGTTGAGCGGGTGTCTCCATATCTATAATATTTTAAACCAATATATATAAATAAACAACAATATTATAATAATAATCGATGGGTACTTGCTGTGCAAGGTCCTTTTGAAAAAAAAATATGTACACTATCAAATAACACCTACCAATAAATAATGTTATTAATTGTTTATTCTAGTCTGAATATTCCAAATTTGTTAAAATTTGTTATCTGTCGTCAAAATCTGCAAGACATAATTAAAAACATGATCAAAACGACATCAACACATTGACACTATTTTATGTGTACACATACATAGTAATATCACTTAAAATGATAATTATTGACAAACTTTGTCAATGCCAAAGACTATAGCTAACTTACTTGAACCGAGAGAGAGAGAGAGAAAGATAGAGTTGGCAAAAGAGAACACAAAAAACACTTAAATTTGCTATACATACAGATAGTTTACTTATATTTTTGATCGTACAGTATTAGAATTCTGGACAGTCCTAAATCTTGATTTCCAAACAAATTTGACTCTAATTTAATTTAATAGGAAATTCTTACAATTAACTTAATTAGCTTAACCTGGAGTAGCACGTGGCACGTGGACCTGACCGGCACTAGACAAACTGTGATAGAAAAATCCAAAAAAAATTCTACCGCTCCGTTGTACTCGATGCAGGAAAAAGTTAATCATGCAAATCGGAACTCAATATGAATAATGAGACTCTCATTTCCTTTGTCATTTGATTTAGTTTTTATTACTTACAAAAGAATTTACGGAGTGAATGTCACATTCGGATTTCGGATGTATTTGTCTTTTGATATTTTAAATGAATGGACATGTTATTATTTAAACTCTCTGGATGATGAGACGCCCTTTGCCAAAGTCTCGTTCAATATTTCCGTTCATTATATCCTGCATTTTAATTGTAACTTTACCGTAATGGTCATTGACGAATGCATCGTCTTCTATAATTTCGAAGAGAAGATTCTATTTTGAAAATGAGTGAAAAACAAACAACATTCATTAAGTATATGCATTATGTTTAAGCTTAATATCAAAAGATTTCCCGAGGAAATTTTCTTCCAATTCTTAAAGCCGGGGAAGTCGAGACAGGAAATATGTATTTCCTTTGTTGTTTTCATTCAATAAGTACCTGATCTAGATGATCCACGGACTGGAATTGAAACTTCTCACTCCAATCAGGATTTTTCGTATGCAAAGTAGCCTGTGCATAAAATATACTTGCATGTGAGTCATGATAACTCAGTTATCCTCGTACATACAATGTACATGCGCTCGTTGCAAATGTTATATAAGTACGTTCGATCATCATTCTTATAATTTGTCTTTATTACCGTTTTCCCCACCAACGTATAAGCATTCCCACCGATTGCGTACATAACTTTGACGAACGGATCTGGTTCCCCCCACACCAAGTCTCCTGATTTTACATCCCTATATTATAATTTTGAGTCGTCATTACTAACATATATTTGTTAACAATTCCGAGTAATATATAAATTGCTGAAATTGGTTTTGTAAGTACCTGGCTGAAAGCTTAATATCCACAGACTCACCAAAGCATGAAATAATCACGCTTAAAATGACTAAAGTTACACAAATAATGTACTTCATTTTCTTTTATGAGACAAACTATGTAAAATCCAAGATTAATAATTACGTTTTTAGTGGAATTGGATTCAATTTTGTTACTTTTGGAGAATTCGACAAGAATATTATATATTGAATGTTGCTCTTCTGATGTACTTTTATCGATACACAAAATTCAGTAAGTACGGAACTATATTGCGATAAATGATCTAGAACTTGAAAAAATGAGTGTGTATACGTATGTATATATTTGCTAAGCAATAGATTATCCTTTAACTATGGTAAATTATCAGTTAAATATACGCATGCAGCTATAATCATACGTTTCGAGATTACTTGTCAATGCGCTTCTTTATCTTCAATTACGTTATTGAATTTACGCATTCGATAATTTATTTGCGTCAAATATGCCTTTTGGAATTTCCCATGTACTTAGATGCACAATTATCTCAAAACGGTAATCGTTATATATGATATTATTAATATCTTGATATGTGTATGCCTATGCATGTAGTCAAACTTCCGAGATTAAACTGTCCATGGATGTCAATAATGACTGATAGCACTGATGATTTATATTGTCAACTCTATATATAGAGTGCACTTAACTCATATCCGGTTAGCAAATCAATTACAGAATAATATAATTGAAATTGAATTTTATTTGATGCAAACGGCAAATTTTTCAGTGATATAATGTTTCACTCTATTGTAATAATAGGATAGCAGTTTACACTGATACTTGAATAAATTGAGAGCATCATAATAACATCTCAGGCGTTTGTGAAATCGGAGCAGGAGATTTTTGGCCTATACCTATATATTTGGAAACAAAAACAACAAATCACATATATAAATATGCATATATAAGTCGTACATGAGAAAAATAAAGCGTGTAATTTGGTATATATTGAACATAAAGACGGAGGAATTACACTGATGAAAGGTAAAGAAGTCAGGGCAGCAGCACGTGACTCCCAAGAAAATGCAGCATCCCACAACTTTAATTAGATGCCAAATGGAAATGACATACAGAACTAATGGATAGAAAGGATCTGGGGTTTCATCTTTATTCCCAGTTCCAACAATGGCATTCAATTGAGTCGATCCAAAGAAAATGAAGGCACCCGCCAACGCCACAACAGAATAAATCAAAAGTATCATCATGCTTGTGACCCAACTGGCGACACATTTTGATTTTGGTAGGTGCCGACGTAGCCCTCCCACCTGTGAAATGTAAAATCCACAGCGAAAAGTATATTCAATATTTACAAAATATAAAGATATTTTCGAATTCGAAATTGGGAATCTACCTATATACAATATATATACTATATACTGACAGAATAAAAAAATCTTACATGATCTTCATCAGTAACTTTCTTCTGAGTGTACGAAGAGTATACTTGACTGATGAGAAAAAGAAGGTAACCACAGCCACTGACAATCCCAAACTCAGCATATAATTTCCACCATTTCATGTTTTTACACAGCGGAGACATGGACAAAAGTCTATTTCTCTCCCATATACCACTATTAAAAAGTGGTTTTTCGGCATATGAATTGATGAATAGTTTTCTTGGGCATAGGATTCCTCGAGCTCGCTCCATATTATGGAGATCCCAACGATAAATTGACGACGAAATGACTAAAATCAATCCCATGGCCTAATTATTTAATGTAGGAAAGATGAATTAAATGACAATAGTTAATGCTTAAATCTCGAATTTATTTTGGAAAATGAGACAAAATACAAAATCGTTTACTTTACCAGAATGTAAAATCCCAAGGCAAAGAAACGTGTTTTCTTAAAGCAAGTTTCTTCCATTTTTGTATAATCGCAAGTAATTTCCGCGAAGGAATCACAAAGTCTCAAATGAAAAGATTTCACAAAATCATAATAATAGATGTAATCGTCGACAAATAATTACAATTTTGCGCTCAAACTATTTGAAAACTTTAATTCTGTATGGGTAAGAGCTATATACTATATACCAATAATAACAAAAGCAAGTACGAGGAGAGACGAAGATTTCCTGTATAATATGAGTAGGAACACAAGTAACGTGGCATATATATATGTAGTACATAATAAAGCGAAACAAGTCTCAAAACTTTTGGCTTATAGCTCATCCATGGAATACCAGTATTAAATATTTATGTAGGTAGTTGAAATGTTAGTTGTTGTTTATGCAAAGAGTTTCGTAAGTAACTATACATATGTATAGCACAAGCACATGGAGCATGTGTCGCTATATAAGACTAACGAAAAAACTAGAGTCCTTCAATCGCACTACAACATTTTAGATGGGCTGTTTGTACATGTAATGTGCAAAATGTGGGAACAACAAGTTGGAAATTGAAGAACGTTGTTTGTACTTAACAAAACCTAAAATGCTTTTGACGTGGGCTTCCTAATCGTTGGCTTCCTGCCCAAATGTCCGTGTGTTGAAGAAACTTTTTTACAACTTACAACGAACACAGTTTTTTTCGTATTTTGGTCCATCTCCTCAAATATACTTGTCTGGCCAATTAGGTTTTTTCTTTTTGAGAGCAATTAGTTTTTTAGTATACCTATAAAAAACAAAACCTTGATTTTTATGAAAAATAATCAATTTATTTGTTTTTGCTTTTTAACATGACAAAGAAAAAGATGAAACGTTATTTACAGCGAATTTATATCACAATAATAATGTTCATCAACCAAATGAACAATAGTATCGTTCAAGTATTATAGGTAAGTTCATAGTATATTATAAATATGAATTTAGTTTTGATATAATTAATAATTCATTATAATTCATTATATAGCTACAAGCACAGGGTATTAACTATATCAAAGTATAATGATTACAAATAAAAGAAAAAAGATACAGTAAAAAAATGACGATGAAAACCAAGACACATGATTGAGTGGGAAAATGGAATAATTACATAAACACAAACAAAATCTTTATAAAAGTGGGAGATAATATGAACTAAAACTAGCCTAATTTTGCCTTTTTCGCTGCGGAAGGTTCTGCATCTGATTCATCGCTGCTACTTCCAGAAGAAAAGTCTTCATCCATCCTGTAAATATAGAAAATATAGAAAGAACCGTTTCATATTTATTCATTTTTCATCCACCAAAAACAAAAAGAAATAGGGTGATTTTAAAATAAAGCAGAGGACTTACATTAGTTTCTTGATTTTCTTTTTGAGCGGTTTGACAGTTTTAGTATTACTAGAACTTTCTGCGGTCGATGTTGATGCTGATGTAGCCAGTTGAGGAGTTTTTCTATCTTTTTCTGTTGATGCGGAGGAAGAATCGTTGTCTCCGGACAAAGAGGAAGCTGATGAAGATGACTCTTCACCGTCTAAACTTGTGACTGTTGCTGTTGCGGATTTACATGGCTTTGAGACTTCAAAACCTAACAAAAAAATATAATAAAGAAAACCAATAAATAAAGGTATATCATATGTATGGCCAAATATTACTCTAGACAAAATTCAAAATTTGACATCATGAAGTTGTCACATAAAAACAGGATAATTACCTTTATCAACAGCTTCAAAAACAGAATCCGCCATTTCAGCTCGCTGTCGATTATACTCTGGGTCGTCCATAATTGGAAGTGGAGGTCCTTCTTGGATTCGGCGTAATTTTTCTAATTTCTGTTTTCGCAGCTCTTCTTTCTCCTGCTCTCGCTCTCCTTGTTTAGCAAACCAACGCTTCAGACGTTGTTCTTCATTGATGTCCCTCAATCTTCGTCCTGAAAGGTCACGGCAAGCATCTCGATTTGTTGTCTTTTCTATTTGTGCTCCAATAGCTCTCAGCATGGAACCAAAACCTGTACACAAAATTTCAATTAAATTGGGTACATATTATGTAAATATGTACTTAAATAAGGCTTGAAATTATAGAAATATAAATTATGATCTAGTATGTGAAACTACCTCCTTTGCCACCAAGAAGTCGGAGCATAACATGACAAGGAATCTCAGGAACAACTAGACTTTCTCCCGTACAAATCCTTCCATTCTGGGTCAAATAAAAATCCTTATCCTGTAGCATCTGTAATTATCAAAATAAACAAATTCAAGAAATTATAGTAATTATAATCTTTAAAACAGCTTTTTTACACGTGAAAAATAAACACAACAGTTGTTGATTTGAATTTAATAATAATAATTTTAATACTTTGAATCTGATTGTAAATAGAAATGGGAAACTTACATAGTATTCTGCAACTTTTGACTTTAAATTTAAAGCACTTGAACCTTCACACAGTAATTCCGATGGGACTTCCATTTCTGAACCTGCACAAATGTTGAATTTTAACAAACTTTCACCGTTTTTTAATTAAAAATTTCAGAAATGAGGAAATACGGTTTGAATGAAGTGCGAGCAATCATCGAGGAATCTGAAGTGGCGGCGGCAGCGAACGAAAAATTCTTGATTTTTTTTTAAGAAATGTAAGTTAACAATTACCTAACATTAGTTTGCATAAAACACTCTTGCACTTCACAACTACAACAAAACAGATTACCGAATATTTTAATGAAAGTGCACCCTGTGTAGTGTTTCCTTTCAGTGTCTTATATACAAGAAGTTGATTGTCATTCTCTAAAAGTACATGAATCTTTCACGATTTGTATCGTCTGTCATTCTTGCCGGTGAGTTGTATATTAAATAATATCTCAATTCAGAATCTGAATTTCAGATAGTTCTTTTTAAATACTTGATTTGCAATAATATGCATTAATAATATTTGTCATTTTGTGTGTAGTGAAGCCGTTGACTGGATTTACACAATTAGCTAAACGAGGGAATCGAAAATATCAATTAAATCTTGGATTTTTAGCGTCGCCAATTTTTTTTCGTAACGTGTCATTTCTGAGTAATTCCGTGTCAAATAACCATCAAACGACCATGCATAGCGAGATTTCAAGAGTAGATTTCCCTAATCTTTCAATAATTACAATTCCTGCAACTGCAGATAATTTCATGTACTTGGTAAGTAATGTTATTCAGCTATTTAATTTTAAATCTAGCATGTGCGCGTGTATGCATTGTCAAATTTCTATATACATATTGATATATATATATATATCGTTGACCTCATTCAAAAAGGCCTCAACTAATGTTTTCCCTAAAAGTAAAAAGCCTCAACTTTTGTTTTCGTTAAAAGCAAACGGCCTCAACTGTCGTTTGCTGATTACAACAGTTGAGGCCTTTTGCTTTTTTACTTTTAGGGAAAACATTAGTTGAGGCCTGTTTGAATGAGGTCAACGATATGTACTATGTACTTATGATGATATATATTCCTCGCATCTAATTTTCCCTTTGATGTTTATACAGATTGTCATGATTTGCGATATTATATTTTCAGGTTATAGACAAGACTTCAAAAGAAGCAGCCGCAGTTGATCCTGTTGAACCGGAAAGAGTTTTGGAAGTACTACGTCAGGAGGGAGCTACATTGACAACAATTTTGACTACTCACCATCATTCGGATCATGCAGGAGGGAATGAAAAGTTGGTCAAATTGTATGGGAAGCCAAATGGCAATAGCCTAGAAGTTTATGGTGGGGATTCCCGTATAGAAGCACTAACAAAAGAAGTAAAATAATCAAACTAAAAGCAATTATCTACTTAGATATGATTAACGTTGCAGTGCTTTGTCTACACGTGTAAAAAATGCGTTTGTATTAATATACCAGTAATATTACTATATTATTTTAGGTTGGTCAAGGAGATAAAATTGAGCTGGGTAGCTTGAAAATTAATTGTTTACATACACCGTGCCATACAACTGGTCACATTTGCTACTTTGTGCGAACAAGTGATTCAAATCTACAAAAACCAGCTGTATTTACGGGTGACACCTTGTTTATTGCTGGTTGTGGTAGATTTTTTGAGGGGACTGCAACTCAAATGTACGATGCCTTGGTCAATAAATTGGGATCCCTTCCAGATGAGACGGTAAACGAATGTCTATTCGACTATTTACTTTTTTAGTTTACTATTTCCAAGTGAATTCAACTTTGTTAACATACGTTAATTTTATTATAACTATTTCAGCTGGTGTTCTGCGGCCACGAATATACGGTTAATAATTTGAAGTACTCTCTCCACGCTGAGCCAGGGAATGAGGATTCTCAACGGAAATTGGAATGGGCAGAGAGTGAGAGAGCCTTAAGAAGACCAACTGTTCCTTCAACCATTGCCGAAGAGAAAAAATTTAATCCATTTATGCGGGTCATCGTTCCAGCTCTTCAACAACGAGTAGGAGCAAAGGACTCTGTTAGTTGCATGGGAACTCTTCGAAGGATGAAAGATGATTTTAAATGTTAGATTTTAAATTGAATCGTGAATGCAACTGCTTATGAAACAACAACTGCTGATTGATACTGTCACGGGATTCCAAATACAACTTGTATTTTTATTTGAGGTAAACTTAATTCGACATTTTACGCGTTACATTTTTGTAAAATCATTAGAAAGATCTATCATTCAAATTTTTTTATTGAAATACGTCTGCCTCACAAAAATGAGACAGTAAAATATTACATAAATAGTCTGAAATCAATATTCTGAAAATATCGAATAAACATGAGCATACTTGTACATAGTGAAACTTAAAGCTACAAATGAATAATTGCGCTCATCATTGTCTGCATGAATTTCATTGAGGAATCCTATAAATGAATAATGTATTATCCGTACACGACCTATGCATATTGCCATAATATATTGATAAACCTAACAAAAAACAGTATTCAAGAGTGCTTGCATATAGCTTAGGAACTTCGAAGCATAAAAACTTTTTTTAGCATGAAAAACTATTGTATAAGAATGAGCACACAAAATTTATGGTACATACACTGTCCTTGCTTTGGTCTCCTCAGGCAAGATTTAATTTCTGTACTTTCAAATGTTTCATATTCTATACTATGAAATGTAGAAGTACACTACACACTGTTCACCAGAATGAATTTACTGTGTTGCTTTGATATTTTTTTTAATTTTAGTAATTTTTAATTTCGAAAAATAATGTGTGAATAACGAGATTTCAAATCTGACTAATCGCCAAGTACTTAATCGTCTATAAATAATGATGGAAGAGTCGTTTGAAAACATCTCAAAGATTCCTGAGCAAGGTATGTATTTAAAAATTTCAAATTATTTCGCGATTCCCAGCAAGCAACAATAATGTTTAATTATTTAAATACTAATAATCAGCGAGCTTCGAAATCTCAACTTTATTAATTATTTGATAATTTTCCACACGCGTACATACATTCTTATAGTCAATTTTGCTGCAAGAATGTATATTTGTGATATGACAAAACTTAATGACAACATTGACAACTGTATTTATGACACAGTTTGTCTTTAATCTACAATATTCGTTTAAGTTTCCATTAAAAAAATGGATTTCTTTTGGAACTGTCCACAGGGGCTAATTTTTCCGTCTCATCCGAGCCGAAACTAAAAGAAGTGGAACCAGAATTGAACAAGACTGTAATTGTGACGAATGAAAGTCAGCTGATGGGATATCCAATCAAAGACGATGAAGAGGAGGAAAAGAATAAACAGAAAAATTATGAGACAGCTGATGACATTAATCTAGGAGATTGTGGATGTTGTTTTTGTCCAGGCACATGTGATTGCGAGGCCCTTTGTGATACAGAATGGCTGGAAAAATGTTTCGAATCGTGTGAAATTTGCTCGAGTTGTGACTGCTGTGGAGACTGTTGTAGTTCATTTTGTGATTTATTCGCCTGTTGTGCCGTAATTACGTGTGATTAGGTTGTTTGTATTAAGTATGAATCGAATTTATATCTCATTTATTTTCACTTTGCCATTTTTCGTGTAAAATATACGCACATAGTTTTCAAAAATTCCTACATATGTATATACGTATGTAGGTTGTAGGTATATACGTACATGTTTTATGTTATTATAGTACGTAAGTATATTGGATACTTTTGTACCCGGTGCTTAACCGACATTTAATATTTACTATAGTAAAGAGGCGTATGAAATAACGTTTTTATATGTTCATGTACTCACCACAGAAGAGATATTTCCTGCTAAAGCTAAAGAGACAAATATATTTCTGCAGTGAGAAAAATAGAGAGAAATATATCTTCCTTGGTATACTAACAATAAGTTTATAGGTAGTTTTAAAATGGGATTTGATGTATAAATAATTATTACAAAGTACCTCAAACAGAGAAACTCTCGAACAAAATATGTAATCTCTCGTCAAGTTTTGCTCTATTTTCTGTACAAATAATGAAAGGTTCCGTCTATATAGCCTATATATATACGATCGAGTAAGTACTAAATATAAATATTCTGGTTTTTGAAGAATTATGAAAAATAAAAAGAGACAAAAAATTATTCTGTTGGATTTATCAAGTCCTCTCGATTCCAATATTTCTTTTCACATGGCTAATATATGAAACTATGGTATATATAGCCGAAACCTTTTTTAAACTTTACTCGAATCGTCGAATCAAGAAGAATAGAATGGCTCCATGGAAATCAAATAAAAGAAGCCGGCTGTAAATGAACAACGTCCACCAGTGACTCATGATTGGTCGTGGCACTGATCAGTGCCATTCAAACCACTGAAAATTGTGGAGGGAAAGAGGATTCGAGCAACAACAATTCTTTCCATATTTCACGGGTTTTAATCCAAATCAGGTACGTCATTATGTATTTTAGTACATATTAAAATTAGAATGGGAGTTTTATGTATATGTACTACATACTTGAATCTATTTTCACATAATCCTTTCTCACATTTGTCCAACTTTTTCCTCCCTTCTTTGGAACTGATCGAAGATCCTGACACTTTTTTTTAGTAAAAGTCCCTGGAGACTTTAGAAAATGGAAACTATAGGATATGCTACCTGTTACATAACACATAATTAATCCTTTTCTATTGTCTATTAAATACCAACTTAATTTCTGAATTTATGTTTCATATATGTTATGCATGTACGATTTTTATTTTGGGGGATTGCACACACATGTGTGGGAAACTGGGAAAGGATAGCAGAGAGATGGGAGAAGATGTAATTCGGAATTACTAATTCCAAAACTTTCCTAATTTTCGTATGAAATGATATAAATTGCCATGTGTTTTGAGCTTTTTTTTGGTTTGAATCGTGATGATGGGATTTTTGGGTTGAGTGTAAATATACCTATGCAAAACCTTGATATTTAAATGTAGTAGTGTTGAGGGGGAGAGAGTAAAAGTTGAGATGAAAAAAAGGAGTGAGAGAGGCGAAGAGATGAGAGTTCATTATCAGTCACAGTTATCAACTGAAGCGGAGCAGATAGAGGTTGTGGTTCTCTTTCCAACAATCCAACTGTGTAAAAGTACATTGCACAATTATTATTACAGTACAACAATCATATACCATAGACGCAGCAGACTCTGCTCTTCAGACTCATCCACCCACGCACATAACAATGGAAATATACATACTTGTTTGAACCACGTGGAATTTCAGTTTACTTCCTCATTACCGTATAAAGACTTGTTGTTGTTCTGTGCTTTCTTATTGGCCTCTTCTGGTTTTCTACTTGTCAACTTTTGTGGCTCACAGTTTTGAGACTTTCACAAGTTAAATACACACTTGGACACATTGTATATAATTGTTTATTGTTTTGTCATAAACTATTTTCTCCTAATTTATCATATCTTTCTCAGTGGATTTACATCATAAAAGCCCTCAAACTCGTCAATTACATATGGTTTTTATGAATTTTCATAATCTCTGAACTCTGAAAACTGAAAAGTAAGTACTTGTTACTGTCTCAAATCTTATACTTTATACTAATTCATTTTTACAGGGGGCTTTCAGGTCAGCCTTTAATGTATAATTTAATTTAATTTTAATCAAGGAATTTGGGATTGGTTTTCGGGTTTGAGTATAGTTTTTTAAAGAATGCTTCAGACATTTGGATAGAGAAATATGAGTGGAACAATGTCGATGGAGTCTGATGAGAGATTACTTCTCTCAGAATCCGATGTCATTAACCTTCTATTGGAATTCCTCAGTTCGAGGGGCATGACGACCACTCAATTGGAATTAGAACGGGTATTTCTTTTGCATCATTTATTTTCTTAATAAGTAATCCTTATAGTATGATGAAATTCTGGGCTGATATCCACCTCATTGTAATTTGCACTATCTGTATATGCAGGAATCGGGAGTTGTGAATGAAGTTATTGGTTCTCAAGATTTGATTTTCTTGAGATCACTCGTTGTGGATGGGAGATGGGAAGATGTACGTCCTATACCATTACTATATTATTATATAGATGGATGATGAACTCATGGGATAATTTGTACATGTATGCCTATGCAATACGTGTGTTTGTGTTTAATTTACCTTTTAACTCCATGAAAAAAGGTTATTGAATTTTTGCAACCTCTTGAGGAAGCTTTCCGTTCCTTTCCGGGGAAGAAAGTACGAGCCACAATTCTCAAACACAGGTTTCTGGACATGTTGTCATCTAATACTGCTCAGACTATTGGTTCTGTTCCAAATCCGCAAATTCATGCCACTAATACAACTGATGACAAATCAATGGTTGTCGTTGAAGAGCTTGTTAAGGTATTACATTCTATTATTATTATTTATTGGATTTTCTTCAAATGACTGCAGAAAAGGTTTTATATGGAATACATATATGTATAAAGTAAATATGTCAGTATAAACAGTATTACTTAAAAAGTGTAATATTTTAGAGATTGTTATACGCATGGAAATATCAAACTTTTGTATCGTATCGTATCGTATATCGTATTGAGGAAGAAATTTCCGTATTTTTAGATAGAATTAGAACTGTAAACAAAAGCGGGATTTATTATTATTGTTATTTTACTTTATATATCATTATAATAATTATATCATATAACTCTCAATGTATTTGATTCAAGCAGTTTCACAAAGTATATTATATTATCATTAAGATTTAAGATTCAGCTTGTTGAGCATAACTGTTCTCTTTTGCGTGTATATTACGTATATATCTGTATAGTTGAGCTGTCTAGGTTTTTTGGTGAACGCACGAAGTTAATTAGAAATCATTCAAGGGTGACAGAGCACATAGCATTATATTTCGTGTACATACCTAATTCTGTAGATCACGACTCACTCGAATCTGTGTACGTAAACTTCCGGGCCTCGAGTTACTCGAAGGAGTTGGAAACTGCAAGTTCTTTTTAAATTATCTTCGTCATCGTCATAGTCAAAGAAAAAAGATGCATCCACGCTTTATTGTATTTTTTTCCTTTCATATCATTATATATGCATACAAAAAATACAGGAATCTCTTGCACTAGTGGTATGTATGCTCTTTCCACTTACTGTTCTAATAATATACGTACACAGACAGTATGTTATTATGTGTATTTATGTATAGTCTGCAATGAAGAACACTTTTTCAACATCCCTACATGATAATTCCTGCTATTTCCTACTTGTATACATGAATTGTGAAAAGTCTATTACTGCTGATCATTTGTATATATATACACAAATGATCAGCAGTAATTATTACATATCTGCATACTGCATATAGACTATATGCATACATATAGACTATATGTATACATATAGTCTATATGCAGTATGCAGATATGTAATAATTTGTAAATTTTGGCGTTGTGTTGTCTGTCACCTGTAATTTAAAATAGACTATACTATAATTATAATCATTGACTCTTTGTGCATGCAGGTGTTGAACGAATTGGAAGGATTTTGTGATTCAAAAGAAGAATACTCATCCTTATGTCTATTGTTGACCTCTCCGACACGGCTCGCTGAGCATCCAGAGTACAAAGGTGAAACGAAGGTTTCAAAACTCAATAAAATGTGCATGGGATGGTGACGGAACGGAATCAATTTAATAATACTTTAATTTCTTGTGTTCTCTTTACTATAATTAAGACTGGAAAAGTTCTACAGCTCGTCTCGCTTGCTTTGCCCATTTAAAACCACTAGTACAGCGATTCATCCCTCCGCCCAGTGTCACTAGAGTATCCAGAGTTTCTACAAATGATCGACTTGTTCAACTTTTAATCAAGGTAAAAAAATATAATTCTAAGTATAATTCGTATTTAAACGGATTATAATTTGGAATTCTAAGTATCTTTATTGCTAAACTATACTTGAATGTGATTTGACAAGCTAAAGAATTTACATGCTGTATATGTGTAATATTTATTTTACAGGGTTTGCTCTATGAAACCTGTGTGGATTTTTGCCAGTCCAAAGCAGTGAAAAATGATAGCCGGTCTGGTGGTCCAGTTAGTGATTTTACGTTGCGTTTCCCAAATCTCCTCACAGACTCGACCCTCTCTGAATCTGATCTCAGTCTTTTGTCCTGGCTCCGATCCATTCCCAATCAAACTTTTGGTTGTCCATTTCAAAGACGAAGCCTTCGTGTGGATGTAGAGCCTCTACCCAAACCTCAAAGAGTCCTCATGAACGTTTCTATTATTGATTCCGCTTCGGATCTTTTGTCTCGAAGTATGGCGAGTACAAGTTTCCATTTGAGCTCGACAGAAGTGCAACCAGATTTGAAAACTATGACTTGTTCAGTTGATCGTCTATTTGGGGATGTCGTACCTTCTGAGACATTCCATCATAATATACATCACAACATCAACAATAATCATAATATCAATAACAATAATACAAAACTCAACCAGAACCATCAAGTGACAATAAACAATAGTGCTGGAAATAAATTTAACAGTGATGAACAAAATAATAACAGTAATAATAACTTTAATTGTCTTCCCGAATCCAATGGAAATGACCAAAATGGTCGAATGTCTCCAAGTACAGAAAAAATCTCCAATCACCAGCCGCAACAACAACATTCATTTGAATCAAATTCTACTATGGAACGTGCAAATACTGGCCCAAGTGGTATGACGAAAGCAAAGTTTTTGGCTGTCACTTCTTTAGAGGACGTTCAAGCAGTTAGTAAGTGACTTTTTTTTATTTGGAATTCTTGTTTTTAGTTTTTACAGAATAAGTTTACAATACTAATAATAACAATTAATATGCTTTTACTTTAATAACTTTTATAGGATGTGCTGAATTTCACCCCTCTGGTAGAATCTATGCAATTGGATCTAATTCCAAAACACTTCGGTAAGATAAATTATCTTAGACAAACCCAAATTTTATGGCAAGAAAGACACTTGCATTATTGTGTCGAAACTCGGTGGATAATACAAAATCGTTATTAATAATAATAATTATTATCGTTATTTTGTTGATACAGGATTTGTGCTTACCCAGATCTTAGCGAGTTAACTGAAAATCATGTGGCGTATCAGCCCACAGTTCTTTTTAAAAGAACCAAGCATCACAAGGTAAATGGAAATACATATATGTACCATGAAATTTGATACAGGCAAATCAAAAGAATTCTTATATTTGTATGATAACTTTTTAAATTTTTGTTTCAAAACAGGGTTCAATTTATTGTTGTGGTTGGAGTCCGGATGGGACTTTGTTAGCGACGGGATCCAATGACAAGACAGTAAAACTTCTTCGATTTGATGATGTATCAAATCCGGAATTAATTGGGAATCAAATAAAAAATGAGGTGGAATTGTCCATGCATGATGGAACGGTTCGAGATGTATGTTTCTTGGAGGAAGGCAATAACAAATCTTCCCTTTTGGTGAGCGGTGGGGCTGGAGACTGTAAAATTTATGTCACTGATTGCGAAACTGCCACTCCTTTCCAAGCTCTATCTGGACATACCGGTAACTTTCTCATAGTAACGAAATGTGTATAGCATAAAACTGTCACAGGTAAAGTATACTTGGGTCAACTCGGGTGACAGAATAGTTGGAATTTACATTTTTCATTGGTTTATTCAATATAGGTGCTATACTTTCACTGTACAACTGGGGCAGTGCAATTTTCTGTAGTGGATCTCAGGACAAAAGTATTCGATTTTGGGATTTGAGAACTCGTGGTTGTGTGGATATTGTGACTCCTCTCACATCTTCAGCTTCAACCAAGTCCGCTGTAGCTTCTGTGTGTGTGGAAAGTTCAGGAAGATTGATGATTGCTGGTCACGAGGATGCTGCGACAGTGTTGTATGATATACGAGGTCAACGACAGATTCAGTCCATGAAAACTCATTCGGCAGATGTGCGATCCGTTCGATTTTCTCCAGCAGCTTATTATCTCCTGTCTGGTGGTTACGATAATCAACTAGTTTTGTCAGATTTACAAGGAGATTTGTCCATGCCACTCCCATCAATTGTCGTGGCGACCCATCAAGATAAAGTCATCAGTGGTCGTTGGCACCCATCAGAATTCAGTTTTCTTTCCAGTAGTGCGGATAAAACTTGTAATCTTTGGGCTTTGCCACCAGAGCCTTGATGAAAATTTTTGTCGTACATAATTTCTTTGAATATTGAACAATAATGTTAAAGTAAGTATACATCGTATAGTATTTTTTAAAATATCAGTATACATACTTACATTTAATTTGCTTAGGAAAACACACATTTTTTTAAAGGAATTTTTAACGATTTCATTGATGTGAGCTTATTTTAGGATGAGAAATGAGGAATTTTGATCAAATAAAATGAAAACTATGAATTTTTAAACATAATAAACAAAGATTCTATTTCATTTCATGTCATGCGTTTTTTAAGAATGGAAAATTTTGTATGTATGCACCTGTGCCAATTAGAAAATTATAATGTTCGGGTTTTTTTTTTGAGAAATAAAAAAGACATAAAAACCATAGTTCAAAGTTCCCTAGGGAATAGGGACATTTCCCAAAATTATAGGGAAAATCGTCCCCAAATTATAGGGAATGCACCTTGAGTGGAATGGCGTGCGAAGTCTTCGGCGACTTTGGTCGAGTTGGACATGCCGGGGCCAAAATGACAATTTACACTAGTGTACATAGTGGAACCGAAAGTGACATGGTTTGGTCAACATTTGATCCCTACAGGAGTATTCACGGAATACTTGTAAAAGTGAGATTTTTGTCATGTCCGCTTCCCTATAATTTGGGGAAATGCCCCTATTCCCTAGGGAACTTTGAACTATGATAAAAACTGATTGTGTTGAACACATTATCATCAATTCCGCGATTCCAATATTTCTTTTGACAAAGGCTCATATGCAACTCTCAAACCTTTTGTAACTATACACACAGGAGAATGGAGATTGTTTGCATTTTCATGTAACTAGCAGCCAGGAGGAAAATTTTTAAGATTGCATTGTGTATAATAATAAAACACATTGGAATAAAATACAATTTTAGTTTTTATAAGTAACCATAATAGTGAAGATCATATGCCATAATATTTGACACTTTACAATTTTTTTCTGGATATGACTAAAATACTAAAGAGATGCCTTGAAACGTTACGGTTGCTGCATACTAATTGTCATTGAAACTGGATTGACTGGATTGTATCTTTCTGGAATGGAAAGAAAGTCCAGTGTATACAATGATGCAGGGGAACACACCTCCCATTTCATTTACATACCTGTTGAATACGCATTTCTCATTTTACAAAATCCACACTCGTATTTTCATTTATTCCCCTTGTTTATAGCCATACAATTATTATTACTGTTTTTAATTGTGGAAAACTCTGTCTTGACCTAATCAGAGAAATTTCAAATCCGTCTCTAAACTCCCAATTGTACTAACTATATATATATAATCATAGATCAATTTCAACAGTACTATAAAGTTCCAGTAAATCAATATGATTGTCACAGAAGGGGATTTAAAGGTTATTTTGCGTCATATAATGAATTTTTCTCCGTGCTATTTCTTGTGTTTCCTCATGTCGTTTCAAAGTTTTGTGTAAATATATTTCATTTCATTTAGTATTTATCGGGATTCGGCTCAGAGTTGTCGAGCGAAGATCCTCGTTGTCCAGGTTCGTTACCAGCTCATCAAAATAATCCTCAACGTTGCCCCTATGGATTATACGCTGAGCAATTATCCGGAACGGCTTTCACGGGTAAATCTTTTGTATACTAAAAAGCAAAAGGGATTTACTATTTACACATAATTATATAGCAAATGCAACAAATACACCAAATGTGTACGTGCATGTATAGCTCCAAGGGAATCAAATAAAAGAAGTTGGCTGTATCGAATACGTCCATCAGTAACTCATGTTCCATTCGAACCACTCAAAATTGTGGAGGGAAAGGAGGAACAACAATTCTTTCCGGATTTTACGGGTTTTAACCCAAATCCAAATCAGGTATGAATATTAAAGCAACTCTCAACAAATACTTAACAAATAATTACAATTGTTTATGGCTAGGAAATTCAAATGTGAATTCAAATACAGATGAGATGGCTGCCGTTTGATATTCCCAAAAAAGAAGAAAGTGAGTTGAATTTTGTAGAAGGATTAAAAACAATGTCTGGAGCTGGTAACGTTCATAGTCGGGATGGGCTCGCAATCTACATTTTTGCCTGTAATTCTTCAATGGGCAATAAAGCATTCTATTCTTCAGATGGAGATTTCCTTATAGGTAAAAAAATCTATATACATGCACATATATGTATATGTATTAAAAATAAAAACATGATATTAGATAACAAATAACGAATAACAAATGAAAATTTGGGGATATTTTAGTGCCGCAAGAAGGTGTTCTGGACGTCATCACAGAGTTCGGGAAAATGGTTGTATCCCCTGGAGAAATTTTTGTTATTCAGCATGGCATGAGATTTTCAATCAACGTCCGTGGGCCGACTCGGGGTTATGCGTTGGAAGTTTTTGGAACTCATTTTGTACTTCCTTACTTGGGACCGATAGGTAATATATATGCATTAAATATTTCAATTATTTTACTGACAATTGAGATTCTCTCCAAGACTCATATTTAATCTTTACATGTACATATTTTAATATGCCATGTATAATAGGCGCAAATGGACTTGCAAACCCTCGAGATTTTTTACATCCCACAGCTTCATTTGAAGATCGTTCTGAGCGTTTTGAAATCATTGTCAAATTCCAAGGGAAACTCTTCCAGGCAGAACAGAATCATTCGCCTTTTGATGTGGTCGCTTGGCATGGAAATTACGTCCCGTACAAATACAATCTGGATCATTTTATGACCATCAATAGTGTTTCCTTTGATCATGCCGTGAGAGAAAAACTTGTATTTCCCATCCCTAATATATAATTTGACGCTCAAATTGAATGAGAAATTTGAAAATGTATATTCGCAGGATCCATCAATTTTTACTGTTCTGACGGCACCTTCTGTGAGACCTGGTGTGGCTATTGCAGATTTTGTCATTTTCCCACCACGCTGGTCCGTGTCTGAGAATACTTTTCGTCCTCCGTACTATCATCGTTAGTCAATTTTATAGTCACAATAAGATTTATTCATTTCGTAATACATCGTAATACAGATGAAGGGAATTATTGTTTGTTTTGCATATAGGGAATTGCATGTCTGAATTTATGGGCTTAATAAAAGGGAATTATGAAGCCAAAGCTGAGGGATTCGCTCCAGGTGGTGCTACATTGCATCAAATGATGACTCCTCATGGACCGGATGTCCAGTGTTTTAATGGTGCATCCAATGCCAAGCTTGAGCCTCAGCGAGTTGCTGAAGGAACTATGGTAAGTCCACAACTGGGTTTTTGATTGGATTGTGAACAACAAGAAATATCCTTTAAAAACCATTTTTAATCCATAATGTTGTGATCTATTGACCATATAGGCCTTTATGTTTGAAACTTCATTGTCTTTGGCCATATTACCCTGGGCTTTGAATACAAACAAATTGGACAATGATTATTACAAATGCTGGCAAGGACTCAAATCAAATTTCAATGGATCCGACAAAGGATAGAAGTATGGCCGCAAATACTGATAAAATATCAAATGCAACTTTCCATTTCTAATTTCTTCAAAATTTCCTTACAAAATACCCAAATCATATTACTTATAGGTACATTTTGAGTGCTGTCAATATGATTGCATATTATAAATTATGTAGTAGTTTAAATACATTAAAAAGGAAAGTGTCTACTCGCTATCAATCAATGTTTAGTTTATACATATTATATTGAATATTGTATAAATGCTCCTGTTTTCCGACTCATCAACAGAATTCCCTGTTTGTATTTGTATTTTTTTAGAAAATTACATAACAGAGTTTTTGCATAGTGTATGTGTACACTATCAGTATAATGATTTCTAGTGTGTATGCCGATGGAAAATGAGACTGCTGACAGCAGTCACTGCGCATTTTTACTGGTAAGTAGCTGTTATATATGCAGAATTACACTGGACAGTTTGAAGTACTACTATAGAATAAATGCCTGCAGTATAAAACGCATAATTATTTCTTGGATGAACCGGAAATAGGCTGAAAAACGACATTTGACATTGAATATAGTTGCTAATGTATATAAAATTATAAGCGTAAATAAGTCAACACCTATAGTCTACAGCACGCATGTATTACGTACTTATATAGCCAAAAGCTTTTTGTGTGTAAGTTCTATATATATGTATACTGTAGAATCTATATGACTTTAAATTTCGTTTAAACTTATTACGATCATGCTACACTTTCAATATTATTCGAATATTTATACAGCCATATACATGACTCGGCAAGCGGATATAGTGGACTTACCTTGGAAATGGGATAATATAAATGTATAATAATCAAATAATCTTTGTTCATTTGCATGTGCTTCTTTGCTACATGTGCAGGTATGCTCATCGTATGTTTACATACATATTTAGTTGATAAATTAGCTGTATCTTGACTCTTGAGATCGTTTGCATTTCTATTTTACTACATGTATATGTGGTTGATGTATATTTAATATTTGGAATGAACTGTACATTATATAGTGATAACAAACATACTAAAAGAGACATTATAGACGAGCACAGAGAATTTCTCTGTATGTAAATAATGTATAGTATTCACTGTATACTATACACTGTATAGTTGATTGTATACCTATGCGTTAACGTGACTAATATAAAATCAAATGAGGAACATTTTTGTGATTGTAGTCAAACTAAAGGTGAAGTTGAGTAATGGAAACTTATTACAAGTTCAAGAATCTTACATGTTGTATAACATTGAAAATTGTGAGTGAGAAATTCTCTGTAAAAAGTTGTTTTGTTGTTCCGTTCCGATCACCTTGAATTTTACTTGCAATAATTTGAATCTGAACGTGTAAATAAATGCGGTGAATTTTTGTTTGTGAGTATTTACGATTTTTTAATTCAACTATTTCGAATATTATCTACATTTAGTAAGTGCAAAGTGATATCAAGTGGAGAACTATGCAACAGCTTTTTGCGTGATACTTAATATTTTGGTTAATTTTCGTTATTCTCGCATCTCAAACTCGCAATTTAAAGACACACGGATTTACACTTTGTGTGCTTATATTGTGCTTATATTAAATTGTGTTTCATCTTTCTTGCTGGAATCGCTAATTCCACTGACGCATTGCGAGAAGTTAAACTCTCCAATAATAAACAACTTTTGATCTGACTAATCAATAGGAAAACTCTCAAAGTAAGTATTTTAATTTTATTGAATATAAGGAATGTATCATATCCTTTGCGTGTGGTGATTGTGAGTAATATATGTTGTGACTTTTTGTGACGTATTTACAATTGAGAGGAAAAAACAGAATGAAATCATTATGATTTTGTATACGTGTACACATACTTACTTCTGTGGGTGATCGATATGACTATCGCATTTTTTTATCTGAAAGTACAAAGGTCAGAGGGTAAAGTGTAATAAAGTAAATACGGAACTATTAGAATTGTATCATCTCTGTTCTAATTTCTACATACGGCGCTGTCCACATGTACACCCGTTTTTTCTTCTGACTGTGTTTAAACGTGCTGTATTAGTTGCTGTATATTTAAATTGTATGTAAAAATATTACCATGTGTGTACCAAAGTACCAATGCTATATCATTTGTGCACCTGTTGCTTTTTTGGTATGTGTGTGAAGGTTTAAAGTTATGTGATTCCCGTGTTTTTATCATTTATTTGTCGTATATATAGTTGATATAGTTGAGAGACTTTGAATTTCAAAGTATATATATATATATGTCTAATGTATACTTTAGATGTATATGTGTACATGACATGCACAGACTGTTGACGATATATTGCTCAAATTTATAGTTATTAAAGATTACCGTAATCTGTCGTAGTGATATGTATTATTGTATGATATTGATATATTGTGTGTATTTCATTGTTTGTTTTCAGAGTCGTCAAAAGGTTTCCCCATAAATTTGATGCGTGACAAAATGATGCTTAGCAGTCTCATCACAAGATTTCTCTCTGCTCAATGCATGGAATAAATAAAGCCTAATTGTGAATCAGAACTTTTGATCTCTAATACCAAATAAATATAAAGTGATTGAAACTATAGAAGAGGCAGAGAGAGAGACGACGGCTGCTGATCTGTGACCTGTGCTAATTATATACAGGAGGACGAAATAAATCCGTGCTTATATATTATATGATGGAAGTGGAAAGAAAGGATCGTTCAAATCCATTAACATTTAATTACTACTATGAAAATTGTGACTATAATGTCCTGAGTCGAAAGATAATTGTGCCTCTAGTCCTGTTAGTACTAGGTTATTTTATACAATGTACCATTATTAATTGGAGCGATGGACCGATCATAGAAATTTCAACTGGGAAACTACAGGGGAAATGGGCAATTTCGCGGAGCGGAAAGAAATATGTGGAATTTCTGAATATACCTTATGCAAAACCCCCAGTGGGAAGTAGACGATTCGCTGTAAGTATTACTTTTATACACATGCATATATGACATATATATATGTTTCTCGTTAGCTTTATTTTTGTCTATTGTTGTCATAATAGTATGTCTAATCTTATTGTACTTTAATTTATTAATTTGAAGTCCCCCGAGAAATCAGAGCCTTGGGAAGGAATACGTTCAGCTCAACATTTAGGACCAGAGTGTATAGGGGCACAATTCATCACAACAGGAAGGATCCAGGGCCAAGAAGATTGCCTATATCTCAATTTATATACTTCTTCAGTCAATGTAAATAAATTATCAATTTACAATTTTTTATGAGAATTTCTCCCTCAATTTTAATGTTATATTTATGTTTATGTGTATGTGCATGTATTCTGTTTCTTTGATAGAAAAATGATACTCAACAGAGATTATTGCCAACTTTTATATATTTCCACGGTGGTAAGTAAAACATGTTTCAAAAACAGTTTCCTTTTTTCAGTTCCAAACCTTATATTCTACTAGTTATACAAATATTGTAATATATATATGTTTATGTTTAGGTGGGTTTCTTATGGGTTCCAGTTATATTCACGGTGCCAAATACTGGGGAGATGAACTGGATGACTTTATTTTGATAGTTGTCAATTACAGACTGGGTGCTTTTGGGTATTTGAATACTGGTGATGGCCTCGTCAGAGGAAATATGGCAATGAAGGATCAAGTTGCAGCTTTAAAGGTCTTAATTCAAAATACAGAAAAATACGGTTTTTAATCTTTGAGTGGAGATTAGTAACGATTAATAATAATGTTTCTTTATTTATTTACAGTGGGTAAACGAAAATATAGAATTTTTTCCCAATAGTGATAAAAACAATATCGTGATTGGAGGAGAATCAGCTGGGAGTATCAGTGTTCATCTCCATATGATGTCTCCAATGTCTAGAGGATTATTTCATCGTGCAATTTCAATGAGTGGTGTAGCTGCAAATATGGACTGGGCATTGGACAGAAATCAAACAGAAGCTGCTATGCAATTGGGAAAGAAAGTCAACTGTCCCAAAAATCAGCTACATGGAGAATCCTTAGTAGAGTGCCTGAAAGATGTGGATGCATACTCAATTGCGCAAATTCATTTGACGGAAGCACTGGTAAATAAATAAAGATAAAGTCGTTATGAGAGTATTTATTATTCGATTATCAAAATTTGAATGGAGTTTAATGTATGTACATGTACTACTATTTTACAGGATCCCTTTTCAAATTTGAGCAACTTTTTTCTCCCTTCTTTGGAACTGATAGACGATTCTGACACATTTTTGAGTAAAAGCCCCATGGAGACTTTAAAAAATGGAAATTACCATGCAGTTCCTTGGATGGTAAGTTCTATTTCTAATTTCTGTTGTCTCTAACTAATTATATCAATTTCTGAATTTGTGTTTCTTATCTGTAAGTGATAATATTAAATGTTTCTTATAGGTTGGCGTGAATGAGCTTGAGGGATTAATTTATGTTTTGCGGCTAGTGCAAAATAAAGTAAATCTTGTCGAGTTTCAAAATCGATCTGTTTGGAATGAAAAAATGCCTCAATTGTTATATGACTACAATCAAAAACCACAAGTTTCGGAAAAGCTATATGATTTTTATTTTGGGAATGGACATTTGGGAAATGATACAGAAGAAGAAGTGATTCGAAAACTAGCAAATGTATTCTCGGATAGGTTTTTCTTTCAAGGGACTCATAATGCTATCATGTCTCATTCAAAATATGCAACTACTCACTTCTACTACTTTACATATCAAACTCCGTTTAATATTTTCAATCTTCTATCATCTACAAGTCCTTCAAGTTGGTTTCCCTTTGAATTGGACGTTGGTTTAACATTAGCAAAGCAGTTTATCAAATCCAACTTCTTTGGAATTCAAGAACAACATTATGGCATGGGTCACGGAGACGACGTCCCACTATTATTTAACGCTCATTCACTCACCGAAATTACAAGTTCGTCTCCAGATTTCCACATGTCCCGAGCCCTCGTCAAAGTGATTGTTGATTTCGTCAAAAATTCGTAAGGACTGTACATTACAATAAGTTTAAATATATATCACAGTATAATGCGTCATTGTGGGAAACGTGTATTGTTTTTGGTTTGCGTTGGTAGGGGTTTATTGATGTTTTGATGAAATCGTCTTCTCGGTTTTTCGTTTACATTGTACTTAAGTCATAAAATGTGTATTTTGATTATTGTTTATGATTTTTTATAGGAAACCCCTTCAGTTTGACAACGTATTATGGAATCCAGTCAATTCTAACGCTACTAAGGTCTCTTGTATAAAATTTGATACTGTCCCTGAACGCATAGTCAGCCCTTTCGTAGACAGAGTCAAATTTTGGAACTCGTTGGATTTATGAATGACAGCTATCAAGTACTAATATTAATCATTTATATTGCGTCAAGCTATTTAACTAATTTATTTATATATCTGATGTATTTTTGACTACGAAAATGTCATTTCACACAAATAGCCCAAAGATATTGAACATATTTTATCTATTCAAATAATGAAGCTAAACATGTATTTTGTAAAATATTTTATTGCTTCCTCGAATGAAATAATTCATGTACTGAGAGTTGATACTTCAAAATATTTTTTATTGCTAGTTTTACATACATAGTAGATTTAAAAACCAGATAAGACTTCAGCAGTGAACATAAGTACCTTATAATTTTATTATACAGACTTTTTATTTTTACCGTTTTTTGCTATTTTATTTTATGTAAATAACGATGTGTATTTGTTTACAAGTATAGATAAGCAAAAAGAATTAAGCTATTACATACAATTTTTTGTACATTGAATATGAATGAAAAACCGAAAAATACTGAAGAATTAAAGAAATATGGACAACGCGAAAACTTTATGGACAAATTAAAAATAATATACGTTCAGTAATAATGAACTTACGAAATTAAATATTTTTAAAATCCAAAGAAAATATGATTTAAAATACTTGAAAGTTTTTTCCCCGAAATTTGAAAATCAAGAAAGTTTATTGACAAGAACAAGGAAAATCATCCAGAAAATTAAAAGCTCTGTAGTTTTGACGGCATTTCCTGCACTATGTGGGTCACTTGTGGCTGAAACTTTCGGTGTATAAGTTGATGGCGTCCCTGTGGAGATTAGAGCATGTTGATGAGGAGTAGAAGTGGGTTGATTATTTGAATGTTGTCCAGAAGGAGTTTGTGTGGTCGTTATCCAGTCTTCATCAGTTACTGGGAGCGGAAGTGATCTAGCCTTTGTTTCATTTGCTCCTAAAATATAACATGTATACTTAACCATAGATATATAAACACTTCAAGCCAAAACTAGGTATATTAATGTATAAATGTTAAGAAATATTTCAAATTCAGACCGTGAGCCGTTCCATTGCATCTTAATTGTGGGCAGTACATAGCTTCAGGTTGGTCTATTGGATGAGGCGTACACTTTTCCCCATCAAAATAATAATTTTTCTCACAAAACATTGCTACAGCTTCAGAGCCTTCCATTGCTACATTACACAGAAAATAGGTATCACATGCCCCTGGAACTCTAAACAATCCCATTTTCTTACATTCGTCCTCGGAACCAACTAAATTCAACTGTACAAATTTAAATGTAAATAGGCTTTGTATCAATTAATCAAGTCCATTTATTTAAACTCTCAACGCAACAATACACATATAGATAGTAAACGTTGTAGCAAAAAATTCACCTTGTCACATTCTGCCTCGTCGGCATCATGAAAATGATGAGCCAGAGTCCAAATTACATTCAGCTCACAAACAATCACCAGAGCGTAGAAAGATGTAGTGTAAAATGATAATGCAAACATTTTTGAAGAACTGTAATTTTCTAGTTTTACTTACTTTATATACAAACTGAACACTGGTAACTAATATATAAATTCAAAATGATATCGTCAAGAGTGCTGAATGAGAACAAGAAAGTATCTGTTGTATGAATAATAATGTCATACTTCAAATTCATGGGATATAGTGTGAACCTTTTCCTATTTTCCTTTTACAACCTTTTATCGAATATGATTTTCTTTATAGGAAGGGGAAACTTTATTTTCTATTGTGGTTTCGCAATTCTCTCTATTCTTAAACATTCATACATTCTCGACATTGTGAACACGGATATTCCTCATTTTCCACATACAGGCAAACACATGTTTTTATTCATGAAAAAACTTATCTATATATAATGACGGTCTGTCCTCGTTTTGTTCATCATATGCAATTGTATTTCCATCCTTTGTGAAATACATCAACAAAATTTTCCTTGATTCAGTTCATGGAATTTAGGACTGAAAACCTTGACCAGATAAATCAAAGCATTGAAATAACTTGCCACCGTCATTCTGGAAAAGAAGGAGATTTGTGTAAAATACTGTAGAAACTCTAATTTGCCTATTATTCCCTATCACACACATGATACTTTTCAATATCAAAATTGATTTTTGAAAGTTAAAACAAGAGATACTCAAAAATGTACTGAAAGGATTTTCTCATCAGTTCTTATTGCCAATAACTCTTACAATCCACTCAAAGAATCAAAATCATAACAAACTATGTGATACACTTTTATAAAGTCTAATGCAAAAATGCATGTCCTTAAATTTCCAAGTACATATTTACTTAATTTCATAGCTGTATATGAAGTCTTACTTTATATTACTTTATATTTAAGCTCTAGTTGTATATAATGACTTATTATAATCCCAAATTAAGATTCTTAATTGAAGTTTCACAAAATAAAGAAAAATTGAATTGGTAGGCATTTAAATCATATTTAAATATCATTGTATAACTCGTCAAACTGTTGTATTTATTCCTACTCTATTTTTCAAATTGGTATGTAAAATGCGTATAAAAATTACTTGTATATATATACTTATATTACATGCATGCATACACAAAAAAATTAATCTTTGAAATTAAAATATTTAGCATTCCTATCAATGAGTAGAAAACTAGCGATAAAATAAATAGTATGTAATAAAGGGATAACCAAAATAAATTAGTAATATACAGAATGAAAATAAGTAATGAAGAGTAAATTAATTAGTTTCAAAAGATGAATCCGAAGCTGAAAATTTCCCATCTTCCTCGTCCATATTATTTGAGCCAGACTCTTCTTCAGAGGTCTCTTCATTCTTTTTCTTGCCATTGGATATTTCTTTCTTAGCAGTAGCAGGTTTTTTCTTTGTAGATTTCTTTTCTACTGAAGAGCCACCATTGTACTCCTTCATGGTCTCTGCATATTTTGCTTTAGCTTCCAAAGCCTTGTCTTTCCACTCCTATACATAATTAAAAAATATCATTCATAAATATCTATTTATTAGAATAATGCCATTAAATATTAAATGTTTTCAATTCATTGAAAATTTCCAATACATGCCATGATCTGGATAACTTTGACCACTCGTAGTAAAACTTACCGTTTTCTCGTCGTCGTCAATTTCCCTCCAAGTTTCTCCCATTTTCTTCGACAATGGTCCAAATGATATCCCAGGATTTTCTCCTTTTATTATCTCACGGTTAGCATTCACCCACAATAAATACGACGATAGAGGTTTTTTCGGTGCATTCGTATCCTTCTTCTTCTTCTCAATGGCATGTTTAACCTTTATGCAATATTAAAAATTGATATATAGTAGCTTGATTTAATTTACTTGTACAAATTTATACGTTTCCAGGTTTTACATTCTTTAAAATTACGTCAAAAAATGCACTTTTGGTTACAATATATATATTCGTTTTTAACTCTTTAAATAAAAGTAAAAAAAATACTTACCGGAGCCTTGACCTTCCTACTCTTGTCCGCTAACTTGTTCTTTTCTTCGGTTTTCTTAGCTGGAGCCATTTTTTTGAGTATTATTAATAATAAACGAAGAATAGATATGGAACAATTAGTAGTTAATGATACTAAATAACTTTAATTGCTGAAAAATTTGAGTAAATAGAAAGAAAATCGTGGAAAACCGAATTTCTTTTTTTGTTTCGTTGAGATTTTTAAGACCAAGCAAGACAGAGAGAAAATTTTAGAGAACGACCACGCAACTTGCAAGAACAAGAATGAAAATTTTTGCATGGTATAGCGAAATAAAGCGGGCCGTTAGCCCATACGTTTTTTTTTTCTTCATTTTTTTTTCAAACACTTTTTACACGGCCGGCTTTGTACATATATAAATACATCTTATTTGCCTCTTTGTTGGGGAAGAATTCGAATTCAAAGTCGTTCATCAGGTGAACTTTATCTTTTATTATAATACTACTACATAATAGTATTATACACATCCAACATCAGTGAATTTAATTAACTAAAGGACTTTTACTTAACTACAAAGGCTTTCTGGAATTTCAGAATTAAAGGTAAATAAATATTACGATATATTATTTATGTAGATATTGTATTGTATTTGATCTTATTTGAGTTAAAAGTTTTTAACTTCTACATATAATATTGCAAGGAAAACATGTCAAGTATTTCATGTTTATGAATATTATTCATTGAATAATAACAAAGTATGTATAATAGTTTGCATTTTCATTTTTGCATATATTGTAGGAGTTAGTAGCAGTCGCAGACTCAGTGCTGGAGGATTTGTATAAATCTTACATTTTAACTTTTCAACAACCACAAAAGATGATTGGAAAGAGGAAATATAGGGATAGCTTTGAAGATCATACAGAATGTGTTAGAGTTGCTGCTACCGATTCTCACTTCCAATCAATTTTGTGTCGACTTGATTTTGTATCTGAAAAGAAAGAATTGGGATTTGAAACGTCAGAATACTCAGATAAAATGTTTTATGTTAATCCGTTCCCACCGAAAAACGAGCATGATCATAGTCAAATTCGACAACAATCAAAAGTTTCAAGTTCAGATCAATTTTCATTTCCCTGTAAGATGAACATCAATGGTTCTTTTTCTTCAAGCTTTTTTGATAATGATAACGAGAGAGTGACAGATTCAAATGAGTTGAAAATAGAAAATTCATTCGTTGAGCAAATCCCTTGGAGTAAACCAGTTCCAATATTAATTGAACCCAAGTACCATCGACTCTCACGATCCAATAGACTGGATCCGAGAAATTGTACTGAAGAAGAAACGGAAGCATTACAATTCTCTGAAATGTCATCCACACAACTCAAATCTCCAGTAAAAGAGGACGGACGAGGCTTTTGGTGTATTGAAATTGAACCATTAAACCCTTTTGTGAATCCTGGAAGTGTCCCAAATCCCTTCTGTTCACCACCGTCATCATCATCAAATCTATACAACAACAATGCAATTGAAAATAATATTCAACCTCGTACCATAGGAGAAAAGAAAGCCCTTCTCGATACTCCTCCAATTCCTCCAAGTACACTGTACAATAAATTTATTGGCCAAAGAAAGAAGCGTCGTTGTCGTCATTCATGTAGATCACCAAGGCAGAAACGTGGCGCATTTATACCAAATCAGAAACGTTGCTTGCGATCAGTTCCTCGTTCTCGTCGTTCCCGTCATGGTCGTCACATCAATAAGATACAAAGTCCTCATAAATATCAGCGTAAAAGCGGACAGACTATAGTGCTACAGAATTTGATGGATATTGCACTCTAGAGTGTAATTGGATATCAACGATATCATATCATTCGTTTTTGTAAGCAAAATATTTTTATTAATTCACATTACAAAGTACATGCGTTATACTTAAATGTAAATTTATACTGCAAGTATTTTTACCATGTGTTTTTACTTTTTATGTCGTCAAGTTTTACTTTCATTATATATATATATCTCAGAGAACTCTATTTGCAATAGTAACATGTATGTTCAGTTTGACAATGTCTCGTACATTTAATCGTCATATTATATATTCATGCTTCAAAATAATCAAATAATCATTTTTTGTCGAAGTGTATCAGTTATTGTTTTTATCACGAAATATTTGTAGTGTAAACCTAGTCTCAAAATTACCTATTAGAGTTCGTTCTAAGAATGTCTTGTTTCCATCTTTGTATGTATGTCTTTACATTTTGAGCAACTTCCAAGATAATTTCTAAATTTGATGAATAAAGATTGCTTGAGAGTTAAATCAGTGCAAGGAGCTCCAGGATCTAAATTGTTTATTTCCTCTTGAAGTCTTTGAAGGAGATGGGCTGGTTTTCTCATCATATCATGCTGCAATCATCCTCGTATGAGGAAAGAATCAATTTAGTATTTTGGATAAATTACATATATAGGTATGTACACACATTATTTTATTATCTTGTCCTATATTTACACACATACCTGAAGAAAGGCACTATAGATTTTCCTTGCGAATAAATATTTTAGAGAATGAAACTTTCTCCTATTCCCATGAAGAATAGAAATCCCATTCATTAATGCTGACTTGCAACTACAATCCTTATCCCCATACTGGCAGTCACAGTGCTGGACGCGGAAATTGTACTCGCATGACAATTCGTGAATCTTTTCTATGAACATTATACATTACAAAAAGTTATTTCACATAATTTTTAACCGTGTCAAAACATAAAAAGGAATTATATGTGAAAATAGGAGAAAATACACACGAAGACACCTAAATTAGAATTAGCTCACCCGGATATTTGTTCATATATATATTCAGCAAATCTTGATCTGCCCATTGGATTAAGTTTTTATACTTGTTATAAATCTCTCTGATTTCATCTTCAAACTTATATTCTCGCATTAGTTTTAAATTCATTATCGAAATCCCTGCGTTCAAACCTCCACGCAAAACATTATTTACATAATTATTAATTATATATATTTTTTCTGTGCGTTATTTCGAAAGAATAATGATTTACCTCTGGCTCCGTAGTATGGGATTTTCGAATGAAGATTGTACCAGCCGTCCCCAGGAACTTCATGCTCAGGAGCAAAGCCCATTAATTTGTCAGTTTTTTCCATTTTATTCAGTTCTGACCAAATTTCTTTGATGTTGGACAAAACTATAGAGTCTGCATCAAGGTACACCAGGGTTTCTAAATCCGGAAGTAAAGACTACAAAATAATCGATATCACTCGTTATTTTTTTAAATTCATTTTGAGTATTATTAATCTCATTTACTATTTACATACCGGGAAAAATAGCCTTTGTGTAGAGCAAGGAGCAAACATTCGACGCCAAAGTGTATCTTCTTCTGGAGGAAACCAGCTGAATTTGATTGTGTGATTAAAATCCATATTCATCATCTTTGCCGTCATTTGTAATTCATTCAACTGAGACGACGAATAAAAGGATTAATAATAAGGATTCAGACTATAGTTTCTCCACATAGGTATATGACTAAATCAAGATGAATAACCTTTTTGGGGAGAGAATTGGACGTTCTGTTGTCCACAAACACAATAACATTCAGATGTACTTGACGTCCAAAAATGATGGCAGACTTTAATAATGCCATTGCTTCAGTTGTTCTTCCTTGGCATGCAACCACTGCAATATTTACAATCGGTTTCACTTCGTCGGGTTTTTGAGAAGGATATCTGAAAAAAATCCGAGAAAAATATAATATCCAATTAAATACATACATGTGCTTAAGCTTTTAATAGATCTATATACTTAAGTACACCTTTTTAGCCATACGTATTTAGTAAATACACTGTTTACCCAATTAGAATTAACAAAAGGAAATTTCACATTACCCAAAAGTGTCACAGTCTGGTATTTTCAGGTTGTTATCCTTAGTTTCACTACTCATCAAGTACAAAAAGAGAATGAAAATATTAAGCCATAAGACTAAATATGCCCATTTTCGTCTCGATGATGGTGGTTTTATTAACCTGATATAATGAACTTCCATTTTCACTGTATGTATAGATTATTAATGTAAGGAGTCGATAATTACTAATTATGTATAAAAATTCTACGCCAAAACTTTAGATATGAGAACGAATAAACTTTGCTTCCTTGAGGAAAAAAACGTTATGTATATACCTAAAGATTTAAAATATCACTGAGATGAAATGCAGCCAAGATGCAGAAGGGAAAAATCCATTCCTTGCGATCTACCCCATTATTGAATAAAAGCATTGAAAGTTGATTTCATGCAACAAATGTTCCTTTGAATATATAAGACTATATATACTTTGGACGAGATTTGAGCCTTGCTGTGATTCTGAAGTCTTGAGAACAAATACGTACAACAAATAGTTAAAAAAAAACAGTTGAGAAGAAAGAACGAAAAGTCGAGGCATCGCTACACTAGAACAAACGAGAAGTAAACAGCATGATATAGCTATTGTGCATTGGACATTTATCTACGTACATACACATTTTTATTTACGAGTCAATGATCTGTCCAAGTTCAAACAGCTCATTTACAAGGGTAAATAGTAAATTGGTCAAAATAATTTATGATGATGTAAGCCTATACAGAGCCCACATATTAAATCAAAACGTTTTACAAGAAAAAAAAAGTACTAAAGTATATCGTCCATTTAGTTCTGAATCGTACTATAATCATTTGGCCCCTAAAGGAGCATACGCACATTAGGATATACGACAGGGCACATGAATTCACCTTATGGGGCCAAATGATTATAGTACGATTTAGAACTAAATGGACGATATACATAGTAAACAAATCTTGTAGAATTTTAAAGTTGTTTATTTATTGTTCTTTTATCGTTAAGTGCAATTAAATAATTCGTTATGCGGAAGTAAGGAAAATAATACATTGTTTAAAAAAGGACAAATAAATATAAGTATGTATAGGTATCTACGAAAACTATTACTCTTTGTAATGTAGGCTACACAATATAGCAATAATGCTTTGTTATTAGGAGAATTAGCAATAATAATTATTATTAATATACTATGCTGGCTTTTCTTGTCTGTTTGTCAAAAGCCTCTTACTGTACTAAAAAAATTACAATAATTTGTGAAAAAAGGGTTCAAAAAAAATATAAATAAATATAGAGCATCGATTTCCAAATATAAAATAGGTATTTTCTTGTTTTTCAAAAGGGAGCGAAAACTTTATTCATAGTTGAAGATCCAGGAATTTTCTTCGCCACCCTCATTTATGTGCTTCAACAGAACCTTTCGGCGATCTTCACAGTATTTGGATATATTTTGAACCTATTTCCCAAAAAAATGATTGAATTTAAATGTGAAAATAACAATGCGATTGGTTTCAAATTTGTGAAATAGAAAAAATAATGAAAAATTCAGAACGGCACCTCTGGTTTTAAATCCATTAAACTACTTTCTTTTGAATCAATATCACGCTCAAGATATTCCGAAAGTTTCTCGGTAGCAGCTTGAAGATCTCGCTGATTATCTTCGAAGATTTCAGACTGTCCATTTGTAGCTAGGTAGAAGGCAAACGGGATAGTATACATTAACGTTTGACGACACTCGCACAAAATATCCACTGCCTATTTCATAACAATTGAAGTGCACATTTTAATTTTTACTGCATATACAAACGAAATTTTAGGTAATATTAATATAATTAATATAGGTACGTTTAATGTGTGTGTACCTTTTTCAAAAATTGAACTTCAATCCATGACATGCAACATTTGTCTCGTAATTGAATCATTTTCTGTTGAATGGATTCTGACAATTTAACTGATTCAAGTTGTAAACTCTCCTTGTGATTCATATATCGCTTGAAGTAAAACTCATATCTCATCAGAGCAGATTGAGATTTTTCTCGAGATTTCATTGCAGCTTCGTCGTAGCGATTGCAGTTGTACCTGTAACAAAAACATCGTGATTATATAATTGTTTTTTTTACCAAATTGCAAAGAAATTATCATCAGCGTTTAATTTTGTTGAACTGTTGCATACCCCGAATCGCCAGTATGACTTTTCCAAGATTGTAAGCACACCCAGCAAAACTCTTTCTGTTTACATGAAACGTTCGTACAGATCATGTGGTTGCACCCTCCATTCTTCTCAATCGGTGTTTTGCAGCTTGGACAATCCTGTATTTTTCAAGATAAAAAATGGTGAAGGAAACAAAAAATTTTTTTTTGATATTTATATCTTATCTTGTAAAAGTTTTAAATTGCGTCTGTATAGTACTTAAGTACCTTTGTGTTAACAAAAATCCAGTTGGTGGTTTCAGAGTCATCAAGGCTTTTTTTAAGCCACTTTTTCAGCAAGAAACATGGAATTGAATCATGCCATGATTCGCTACATGTGAAACAAAATTTGTAGTCACACTCGCATTTCACTGGAATACTATTGGGTAAGACTTCTTTTACACGAATAGCATTTGTGCAGCCTGGAGATGGGCACCATTTCATGAGTTTATTGAACTATTACATGTACGGCCAAAAAAAAGGAACATTATATACAATGTTTTTAAAACAGATGCTCTGGAAAATGTACTTATACTTATTGTATTAAATGGTAATATTCATAATGAAAGTTTTTACCTCCACATAACTATTAGTTATTAGCCGCTGGTATTTGAGCTTCACCACTGGATCAGTCACAAGTTTCATAACAGTCTCATCATCAACTACACTTTTGCATTTATGAGCAGCACAAAATATAGCTACAGTGCCTTCATCCATTATCTTACCTTTCAGGAAATCAGTCCAGCATGTTGTACAAAATCGATGATCGCACTGCATTCCCAGCATGTTCTATACATTTTATTAAACGAAATATGTGTTATCCATTATGATGATGGTCACTTTTAATAGTTGTTTCATAGTTGGGTTGAAAAGTATTTATAATTTATAAAAAATGCAAAATAATGTAGGCTTACAGAAGGATGCTTTTTCGTTAAACAAATTTCACAAAATTCATATCTCGTTGACATTTTGACAGTATCGGAGTTTTTTGATTTTGAAGTTGATTGAACTCCTACTGTCTCAAAAAGCTTTTCCAGATTTTCTGTATCATAATAAGCATCCATCAGTTTTTCTTTATCCCAGTGAAAGTAATTTAGCAAAATACGTATTGTTGTACTGGGTAGTTGAAGAACTGAGTTGACCTGACAAAGTAGATATAATAAATAAAAAAATAAAATAACGTCAAATCTTCGTGTAAAACACGTTGTATGGAATGTAAAAGTAATATTAAATTAGTATGCATAATAAAATATGTATAATATACATATTATGTAGATGCAAGAAATGAATGTTCTTTTAATGTACTTACTTCTTTCATACACTTCTGCATATCTTTTTTAATATCAGCCGTGGATGATACAACAAAATTGTTTTTTTCTGACATATATTCATCTTCGCTGGACGGGTCATCAAAAACGCCCATATGATCATCGTCACTGTCTTCCTCAGACATTTTAATTGTATTTACTTATTACAAATACTACAATTTGTATTCTAAAAACGAAACAAAAACGAAAAATTGTGTATGAATATTATAATTAAGTATATTGAAAAATTCAAAAGTTGTGAATTACATCAAAAAGGTAACTGGCTACACAGTGCAGCTACGTTATAATGTATGGGAAATTGTGATCCACAATTTGTAAATGAATTTTATCGTAATTATGAATTATCTTACCTTAGATCTTACTCGCTCCAGATGAAATTATGAAATGACGATATTTTCCAAAACCTTTCACATATTAATTAAACTGAAGCTCGACGAGAGTTTTTTTCGAATCCGAATTTGAACTGTCGCATTAGGGAGCGAGAGCTCAATGATCAAATGCAAATAAAAAATGAAATTAAGTATAACACATGATTAATTTTTTATAGAAAAGGTATTACGAAAGTTTATTCATGTTTTTATTCATGGAAATAATAAAACAAAAAAAAATGAGTTACGAGAAACGAACCGTAATACAATACAAAAATACGTATAAAAACGTTTATGTCGTACCATAATGTATAAATTTTTATCCCGAAAAATGTACAAATATGCTCAACAAACATATAAGTAACAAAATAATTATTAAAAAAACAATCATGTATTTAAAGAGTTTTACATGTACTCAAGGAATATAAACAAATTTTTTTGCTTTTCTCTCGATCTAGCAGATTTTGATTCTCGATTAGGCAATATATATGTAATAATAATAATAATAATAATTAAGCCGACGTTGTACAAACAAATTATCCGTAAGCAGTATCGAGGAGGAATTAGTACGCACTGCGCACTTACAGTGTACATATTCCAAACTGGTAAAATTACAAAAGGGCATGTATGTGTAAGCATATAGCATACACAAGTGCAATAAATAATAATTATTATTATAAGAAATCGAGAGGAAAATGAGACTACAGACTAAGGTTTTTATATGTATATCTGTAACATAACGACATATTACACTGGTACGGATATTTGAATCTTTTTGTCTTCATGGCTTAATGATATTGTATTAATTATTATAATTATAACATTGTTCTACAATAAATAAACTAACAATTCTTTAGTTTCACAAATGTTTTTCAAAACTTAATAAATCATCAACTAACAAACATGCTTACAATCAAAATTTGTCCACCTACAATTTGTCATCAGTAGTAGTCGTCAGATTGGATTGTTACTACCGTGTGTGCGTACAAGTTTGGTTAAAAGTACTGCTAATTTGTTTTCTGCAAAATGTCTGTACAAGTCGGTAACTGTGAGCGCATAAGGAATTTAATAAAGTAAGTACGTTATTGCTCTTCATTTTTCTAAATTGAAATAACGAAAAAACAAAATATGGAAAATGTGAGTAACTACATTATTACCATATAAATTTAACATTATAATCTAACTTTGAGCCTTGAAATTCAAAGCATTACGTTTAGAATTGTTTGTGACGCTCAATTTCATTTCTACATTACAATTGTCCGTTTAAGCTGGTTGATTAATCAGTTGTTTTCCATGTCCACTAAATATTTTGTCGTCCATATTTTGTTTTGTCTTTTGTTCTTTGTGTCTTCCTTGTCGTTTCAAAAAGGTGGTTTAAATTTTATTATACATTATTGCAATATAATTGTTAATGAGATAATACATATTATACATAAGCGATTCTTTGAGTCTAATGATAAGACGATTTGGATTTCTCGCTTGGTGTATTCGTTTATTTTCTAAGGAGTCTCATTGCACTCAAAATGAACTTGACAGTCCTCAAGGGCTCGTCCCCGTCGGGCAGCTTCGAGGAGAACCTTTGTATTATTCTTATTATTTGCTTCCATTGATGATGGTTGAGTGTAGTACATCAAATTGGCAGTGGCGTATCTGCAAAAATGCAAAAGAAAACAAACATGAATCATGTGTGCGTGCAATATATTTACATTAAGATGTCTATAAGGTTTCTTTTCTCCATATATACACATATACGTACGTGAAGGATAATTTAATATTTAGTACAGGTCTTAAAACCATTTAAGAAAACACTATGTAGTATAGCAATAACATGATTATAATAAATAATATTGTTTTAAAAGTCAAAAGAGTCTCTTCGTAATTTGTTTGAGCTTTTGAAAATCGTGTTTGCATAGTGCAGTAGCAACTTCCCTCGCTCACGATTACGGTTTACACGGCATCAATATGACTAAAATGTTGATCAGTAAACAGTAAAAATATAGTGGCCTGATTTGAAGCCATGTTAAAAGGATTGAATGAACTCTCGCTCATATATCGTTAAATTAATGTTTACGCACGAAGTGCATTGTTGCAGTTAGTCAAGATGAGCGGCAATGAAAATAAGTAAGTAAGTAAGTATATATTGGCCCTCGCATGCCGTCCGAGTTTTTTTCTTCCTTTTGTACCGATATACATATGTGCGCGTATATATCTTAAATTGCATATACCTACATCATCGTCAAAAGCCAACAACAACAACCACAGTCATCGTCCTGTAGGCTAAAATTGCAGAGTTGTTTTTAACTGACGATATCTATGTATATATATGTGTGGGATACTTTTATTTACGTTTCAATGAATACTATAGTCCTAAACGTGATGGTCAATAAGTACACTGACTCACTGACGGATGCTCTTTGTCATTCTGAGTTGGGTTTTTAGTTAAACTGTGCTGCTGGTGCGGTGTTAAATGTGCTAATATGAAAAAATCCCGTTAGTTTTTATTATTCTAACTCTTTTGTAAAGTTCTCTTGCTGAGGAGCAAGTAAGCGCTATACTCAGTTCTCACATTTTTGACTTTTTTATTAGTATTTACTCAAACTTCCATCGGGAAAAGAGTCTACCCTGTAGACTAATTTAGTCAGTTATAATTGTTAGTACGAGCATTTATTGGACTTCAAATGGGAGGAATGAGAAACCTTATTTACTGATATTATTTGAAAATAAATGAGCTATACTAATAAATCGTAATTTTTGTTTTGTAAAAACTTACGCAGTGAAGTGGCAGAGTCCAAAGGCATTTGGTTGACCAACATCTTGAACGCAGTCCCGTGCAGCTTGACAAATGTGTAATTGTTTACAGGTTTCATCTGTTGTGTTGAATGTCTTGGCGTAAGCCTAATTTTTTTACATAGGGGAAATTACAAAAAAACATTAGTACTGTCAAAAATTGATCCAATTACATCCAAAGTTCAAAAGTTCTCATCATATCATATGTTATAAAAAAAACATAAACTGACAAGTTTCCGGGCTCATCATCATCACATCATCATGTTGACACATTTAAAATGAAGAATTTTAAGTATTAAATAAAAAATGGCTACAGTACTTTGGCCATGTCGATGGAGGCAAGGGTAATTTCAGTCATTCGATCCTTCTCTCCGAGGGAACGGGCCCGCATGGAACGTTGACTGAATGATGTTTTCAAAGTATTCATAAGGGCCACTGCCATACCGATAAGCTGTTAATGGGGAGAAAAATGGATAAAATCTTTCCTCTTCAAGTCGTGGAATAACATAATAATGATCGTAAACCTTAACCCTATATAAGTAAGTATGTAGTTAGAATTTAACAACCTTTTTTACCCTGTCTAAATTGTCTAAACTCTCAAGTTCAAAAGTCAAACGTTCATTCAATGATATTTGTTAAGTATTTGTATTATTCAAAAAATTTATTTCCTTCTGATCCTCCGTATTATTTCATTTCATTCATTAATATTTTATACGTTACGATACCAATGGACTCTACTCTGTATCTGTATGGAATGGATGTGCTAACACATTAAAATCCATTGAATTTACTGCACTACACTTTACGTCATACTTCCTCATTACATTACATTACATTTTACATTCACTCGCATATGTGTAATTCTCATATCAATGAACTTTGGGTTTTCTTGGCTCCTTTTCTTCTACTCGACAATCTTTTCATTTCCTCAAGCAAAGAATAATAATGAAAAAGATAAAACAAAGGACAATCCCTTGGCCATCAAATAATAATATCAAATCCAACCGTGCAAAAAAAATGGAATGTAAATGATTACACGTATTGAACAGACACTTACAGCAGACTCGACTCACCGTTTCACACAAACAATAAATAAACAATAAACAAATGGATAAGGAGAGATGAAGATAATAAACGTAAAATATACAAAGTACTACATTGTGTACGGGAGAAGTATGTATACGTCGCGATGTACATATACTTCTCCCATATACACAATGTATTCGTATACTATACGAATATGTACGATGATTGTCGAGCAAACATTTATAAAACATTTTGCTGGCTAGCTGAAATTCTAACGGAATCTATTCAATTATCATTTATCAGTGTACAATAGTGTACATACTTACACTGCTGATGATATCGTACACTATCCTAGCCTATAGGATTCCTAGGTAATCTGGCTCTCTGTTTTTGCATGTATGTACATATAAATGCTTGCTTATCCAAATCTCAACCTCAAATTGTTCCGTGTATAAATTCTTAGTTCTCACATAAGTTGTGTGCAGATTAAATGGGTTCAAGATTTTACGTAGAAGTATTTAGGAATGAATATGCATATGAAGTATAGGTATGTAATACATGTGTAATGTAATTTAGCATTATATTTTACCTCTCCAGTTTGCTTAGCCATGTCAGCCTTGTCAACGTCTTCACCGCCCACGAGGTGCCCAATTAAAGATTTGACGATTCCCTAAAAAAAATTCTATTCAAATAATAATATATAGATGATACATGTATGTATATAATAAGTATAAAGTTATTTTGCTCACTTATAGGCATGAAAAATTGCCGATATTATAACGCAAAAAGAGTTGAGATCTAATTGTTCCCTTTTCTTTCTCAATGGATAATTTAATGAGAGATTCGGACGATTCAAGTGCGTACATAAAATAATCATTTGGTTTGCAAATTAAATAAAAATCACGATCTATAGAGGGTTAAAAGTCAGTGGAACAATTATCATTCTTGAGCTCCTGACCCTCTCAATAAAATACTTGATCGTTTAGAATAAAGAGGATCATTCTTCATATTCTCCATATACAGATACAATTTGGATTATTAAATTATCTGCTATGTACAATTCTTTCGGGGTATAAAAGAGATTTTCGTACATTACTGCATAAATATGTATATGATTAATTTATACTGACCTGTACTGGACTTGCTCCGACATCAACCTTGTCAATGCCATCATGACCATTGTTTCCACCCAAAGCGGCCATTAAAAGTTTTAATCCATATCCTAAAACTTGACCCCATGAGAATCCTTGGCCGGGGACTAGTCCACCATTGTCCATTTTGTCAATGCCATTTGAGTTCATTTCATTGGAAGGAACTCCAAGGAACATGCGAACTAGTTGCATCATTGGTCCAATGAGCCCTGTTTTTTATACCAAAACAAAATTTAGAACAAAAAAAACGGTTGGGGAAATGAACACCAAAACAATTTAAGTTGATTATCATGTCAGTTATATACGAATTGTCAATAAATACCATGGAGTGGGAATCCTCCAGGTCCATTTTGTTCATTTGGCAGCCCAACAGCGTCTCCTTGTTTGTTCTGTAATGTCAAATATCAATTTATTGTAGAATTGATAGACATGTTACAAATGTATTATTTGTTGAACTTGTAGTAAAATTCTTCCTAAAAAAAAAAAAATTTGAAACTTACAGAAATGACATCAGACCTTTCTGTGGCTATCACTTGTTGCAATTGTTGTTGTTGTTGCTTGTGATAAACTTTTTTCGTAGCACTGGGTTTAGAATAAAATTTACGGGACTCGAGATTTTGATGTGTGTGTGGTGGAGGAGCCGCTAAAATGGGTAAAATCGCAGATGAACAGACCAGTGTCAGAAGAAGATAGCCAGTTGCTTGTTGACGCGTCATCCTGAGTTTTCAGTTAGTACCTGCAATATAAAACAAAACACCAGAACATTATAGATTGCTATTACAAAATTCACTGAAAATCCAAGAGATCGTTTAGAATTTTGAATTATGAATGCAAAGTCGAATCCTATATTCTCCATAGTTTTTCGTTACCTATACTTAATTATTCAAGATTGGAATTTTACAAATAAAAATACAAGTAATATTAATATCAGAAGACAAACTGAGATCAAGACGAGCACGAGAAAATACAGAATACTTGTAAACAGTAAATTGAAAAATACTGAATGAAACCTGAGGAGGATTTAGTTCAAAACCCTTTGGGTATTTGTGAGTTGTGTATACTTTGTATAATATAATTTATTAGTAGTGACTTTCACCTCAATCCTCGAAAATTTTCCCGTCAGAAGAAGCAGAAGTAAAACCATTCTCAAATTGCCTCTCTCAACTAACCTGCTCTACTTTTTCCTCATACAAAATTGGCTTCTTCCACCAATTCATATTGCTCAGCTGTCAATGTCAACTTGAAAGTCTCCAAACTCAAAAACGTATAGCAATGTGTCTGTGAAGTCTGTACTATACGCACAGCAAGGATTCTTCACAAACTTTTTGGGAAATCCATCCATTTCCTTTCCATCCCTTCCCTTCCTCATTCCTTAAGTATAGTCCTATACACACGATTAACAACAGTCATTATTGAAATTCTTAATTCAACAGTCCTAGTTTTATGTTGAAGAGGACGAAGATGATGGTAATGATACATTAATTAAGACCAAAAACCAAAATTAAAAAAAAAACTCCAAGACTAGTAAACAACCCACTGCTTTAATGTATTTGCCAACAATGGTCATTTTAACTATACCTCCAAAAACCACAGCGACTTTTATGTGTATATCCCTATTTATTTTATCTTGTCCACAACAACAATAATCATTATAAACTCTTTTCTAACACGCGCAGTGAAAGTTTTTCCCATTTTTGATTGTTCTCAAAAGTTCTATACACATTGAAACTGACATGTTCATTCTGAGACTTGACTTTGTTTTTTCCCATTCCAATTTACAATTTTACTATACAAACGACGAAAATCCCAATACTTTCCTTCTCTGTCGTCTCTCATACACATGAATACACACACACATCACAAATATAATCATTTTTTTGTTTCACAATGAAAGCTGAACACTACAAAATCATGAATCCTGACTTCCTCCCTCCCTTTCCTTTTGTGATCGTCATATCATTTTTTGTCACTGTCACTGTACTAATTGTCACACGCCAACTATCATACAACCTATATCATTATTAGCGCACTACTTGGGAGTTCGTTTAATACTTTATCATTATCAAATCTGATTGAAGCAAATAATATTTCGGAATCCTCTCTTTTCAAAGGGATGAAGAGCTAATTTTTTAAGGATATTTAGCAGTGTTATATGACGAAATACTTGTTGAACAAGTCACATGAAGTGTCGTTTAATTTCTAGTTCAATTGTATATATATTTTCGGAAACAAATGGGAAAAGAGCAGGAATGCAGTGAGTTAAGTATATATTGTGTATTTTGCTATTGCTACCAGTCAAGGTTCGCTGCATATGGCATTTACATTCATTCTCTAACTGCATTGCACACGAGGGTTGAAGATTGGCAGTTGTTAACAACTTTCTGGTATAATGTTTTGCGCTTCTTCATTCCTCCATAATTGTAAAATGTTTTTTCCTTCTCAAGTCTCTTCTTAAGGAGTTTTTCCATCCCTCTATTCTTCTTTTCTATAATCTCTATAGTTTTGATTTGCTCTGTTGCAATTGCAAATGGTTCTTGTGAATGTGAACTGAACTAAATTACAAATTGAACAATCAGAGTAAAGACTTTTTTGTAGTCTTCTGTATTATGCTTTCGAGCTGTATTTAATCATCATGATACTCTATATACCGATTTTGAAGATGACAGATTTTTTTTTTTGAGGCAACGCACTGTGAATTCTCCTTTAGCTCAAGTTTAGATACTCTCATTTGATTTCAAAGTAAAAGTTTACGCAACAAAATTGTATAAAGTTGGTTTTGTATACCAATATAATGATGAGAAACGACTACTGCTTTCATCTTGTTTAAATTCTCTTTTCTGTGCAAATTTTGCCCTGCGAAGTGGCGATCAAGATATGTGAGATATGAAAGATTGCAATTTATAAAACATACATATGGTTTAAATTATTAGTGCCTGACGTTTAAGAAATTAAAATGAGCAATCAGTGTACAACTCGCTGCATCATAATACACGGCTGTCAATTAAATAGGTTAGAAGACCTTCAACCAAACCTTTGCTCTCCAATTGTCTGTGTACATACCAACATATGGACAAATGATTATTTTGTTCACAAAAAGATGTTATATCAAATTGAGGTCAAAACTTTTTGTTATTGTTGTTGAATTCCCCGTAATGCTCATGTTAATTTTTAGGGTAAAATGGAAATTGGAAATGGCAGAAGATTCAAATGAAGATGTAAAATTAAATAATATTTAGTGATAATGATTTTGAACTTCCTTCATCATTTTTAACACTGATTCAAATGTTAGGTTAACAATAAAAATTTCTGGCAGAAATTGTCTGCAAATTATTCTCATATATTCTTCTGAAATATGTAAGTACACACGGGTAAAACTGTACGATTAGTGGAAAAATTATTTGTGTCATTCCCCAAAAAATCTGTCCTGATTGCCTTAGTTTACTTTTTCATAAACACTTTTGTGATGACCAACGAGGAATATATATTCTTCATATTTGCCCATATATATGGGCAAATATGTAAAAAAAAGAAGTGCTTGAGTGAAAGTTTCTTCATTCGTTGTTCACTTTCTGCTGTGTCGTCGACGACGATGAGACTCATCCGATGAGTCTAGATATAAATATAAACGATGAATATTCATATAAACAGCCTACATTTACAAGTGTATCTCTTTGTTGTATATTATTAAAGTTGTAGACAGTGAAATAGAGCAAAGGATGAAAGTACACATAGGTACACATATAGGATTAAAAGAGGAAACTTATTGGCTTCCGGATGCGATTTAGGCCTGTGTTTAAAAAAACCCACAAAAACTGCAGAGGCTTCACTCAGCACAAACAAAAAATCAGTGATCAGCATCTTTGCCTTTGATAAGAATAGCTTTTTCTTTTTTTTCATAGGTAAACCTTTATCTACAAACAATTTCTTCTTTCTTTCCTTATCTGTTTCACAATCTTTTCAATTATTTACTTTCGCTTCAGTTCTTCGTTCTTCTGCATGCCTGCATGGTCAAAGTGAAGATCATTATGACACATCTCTCTCTCTCCCTCAAGCGTCAAATATATAGTCAGCTCAATATGCTCAATAGTGATAAAAATAATGTGGAAGATATGGAAATGGCCTACACGTATACACTGTACAAAATTAAATATTATAATTACGTGTATTATTACAAGTATTACACCAAATGTGCATTAATTGACAAGGATTTAAAGAAAAAAGGATTCACATTCACAATCCACCCACGCATGCAACTCTCTTGAGACTCACGCACTTGAAATAAGTCATGCATTTTTAGTTTTGACTTTTGTAAATTGTCTAAAGTCTAAAAGTACCTATAGGTACTACTAGGTAGGTATATATGCATGCAGATGCAGATATGTAGTAGAATGTAGAAAGTTGATAGCATTTGAGAATCTGCAGTGTTTTTTGTTTCTTTCTTTCTTCAAGTCTCTTCATTCTTTCTGTCAACTGTCGTTGAATTTGAATTTAAATTTACAATAACATTAGAATATGAATATATAAACATAAAAATATTGTGAATGGGAATGTAGGTAAGGAGAATTTAAGAATGGCTTCGTGTAAATTGATGTGTGTGTGAGTGTGGGAGTAGGTTAAATTGAAAAAAATGCATACTTCAAAACTACCAAGACATGAACAAGTACAAAAAGTATGTGATAAAAAGAAGATTTAGAATGAATTTAGATTTGGGATTATGACTATAGAATAAGTGAATGAAAAAAGAGACTCGCACACACGACGACTACTACAGACTACAGACAGATCTATGCTTCTAATAATACAAGTGGACGCTGAACTATAAATTATACGGTTTATAGATATACGCATACACACACTTCATACGTCTGATAATGGAGTACATGTGCTTTGTCAGTTGACTGCATGGTTTTGGGGTGAAGGAAATTCTTTTCTTTTTTTGTAGTAAAGTGGTTAATCGAAATTGCAGAAAAAAAAGTCATGCATGATACTTGTGAAGGCATCACGATTAGAGGAATCTGAATCCAAAACGAATGCCACCGGCAAGAACATATGATGATGATGACATGACAGACACAGAGAGAGAGAGAGAAAGAGAGACTGACTATGAGGCACGGATGTGCTAAATACAGTACTATTTTAAAGTACTAAATACAATCCGAAAAGAATACAAAGAATCTGCTACTTAAAATAATAGAATATGAGAGTATTGTTCACGGAATAGAAGTAACAACTCTCTCATATGCAAAGGTTTTAAATCTCCATAATAATAATATTTCCCTGTCAAAAAACGAAGGAGTTAAAATATTTCTGTACCGTGGCACATTTGAGAATTGATACATTAAAATCCTTCCTTGATATTCAAATGTAGAGTTATAGAATTAGAATCAGAGTAATATTGAAGAATCTCCAATTTCATAAAATCAACTCGAGTGAATGTAAATGTGTAGAAGATGCGTCCAAACGAGTTGAGATAAACGTTTCTCTCAGGAGCCGACTTTACTGTAATATTGTAGGGGCATTTATTTAACTTGTCTTGACGACGTTGACGTTCCTTTATTCTGATCTAATATATCTTCACACAAACACACTGTGTGTGCAGACTCATCTAATATGCAAATTGCACATAATAAGAGAGATGCACTCCGTGTACATTTAATAATCATTTGACTTTGACTTTGCCTTCCGTCATTTCCACGGTAAATCTCTTTTTTGTTTTTACAGTTTCCATTAGTGTTTTTTTTTGTTGTCCATGTGACATTTTCTGTTGACATTCTGAATTAATGTCTTACTGTCTTTTGGGCAAATTAAAAGATGACACACTTGCTATTGAACTAGCTGCTCAAAGTTGGAGTTGAAAGTACCAACATAAATTAAAGAGGAAGAAAAGGAAGAAGAGAATAAAAAAAAAAAAAAAAGGAAATTTGTTGTTGTTGCTTACAATTGAGATGAGATTGAAATTGAGGAACAAATTGCGTAAAGGGAAGTTGATAGTTTGCTGCTGCTGCTGCAGGTAAGTAAGTATACTTCCTCTTTCGTTGTGGCACTGACACTTAAAAATTTAAAGGTGAGGGTATATAGTGTGAGGTTGTCAACAGAGCTGAAGGCATCACAAGACTGATGTTATTCTACTCGGAGTATTCTTGTTAAGTATTGTTGTGGTAGCTAAAGCACTGCGAGTTTATGTGTATCTTATGTGTGGGGTATATTGTGCTCTGCTGTTTCTCTCCTCTCGCCTTCTCTCTTTCTTGAATAGGTAGATATATATGCACAAGAATAAAATATGCATTATGTGTAACAACAATGGAAAAAATGAAGGTATCTCTCTAGTATGCATTTATTTCTTCCCTTTTATGACTCTCATTGAAGGGAATTCAGAGTGTGGATGTATATCTATATATGTACAATTACACTTTATTATACACACATTCTTTTTTGACCATCCAACTGACTGACTATACCTCCTCAGTCTTTTCTTCTTTTTTTACTAATCAAATAACATAAGAGAAGAAGCACATACATGCAGAAGTATATATGTACTCACAACATGAGATGTCTACTCACGACCTATTCATTATACAAATAGAACAAAGAAAACTTACAGTGCATTTTTTCATTTTTTTCATATCCTATTGCCATCCTCAAATCCTCGCATCCATTCACATTCACAAATGACGAATTCAAAAATTCTATGTAAACCCTGTAAATAAAGATTCTAGGAAGAGATATAAAATAAAATAACATTATTTATTTAATCTTGATGTGCTCATCATCTAATTTGTAATCATGTCATTAGGAGGAGAATCAAATCCTTTTTGCCTTCTGTATATACATAATATGTAGAAGTGGATACAAAAACGGGTCATAGACGCCGATCTAGATTAAGAGATATTGGTGTTTGAATGTCGAGCT